>OZ005750.1:10548441-10845941 GCA_963930835.1 Spongia lamella | reverse complement strand
TGACCAACTGGTGACCTGTGGTAAGCTTTCAACTAAACTAAACTCCACTCAACTATACAGTACTCACTGGTAGAGCCACTTGTAGTGTCTTCCCCTTCATCATCACCCTGTGACCAACCATTATACTCATGTCTAGCAATACTCTATTACATATTACTGTCTCTCTTACTAGAACAATATCACCAGTGGCTGGATCTGTGCGGCTGTTGGTGGTGACTTTAGTAAAAATGTCCACATTAATAGAGCTGTTCTCAGGTGTGTCTTCTTCCTCCAAAGGAACAACTCTTCTAAATACCCGCCGCCCCCTCATTGGTTGAGAGGAGTGGCTGGTTGAAGGAGTTTCATCGTCATTAAGTTGATCTGGTTGCCGCTCGGGTTGTTGTACATCATTCACCCACTCTACAGTGAAGAAAATCAGTAAAGGTTTCGTTTAATGCGATATTATGAAGTTGATACCATTAAACGGGAGGGTTGGCCCTATGGTCGGTCGTTCGGACGCTTCTTTAGAGAGGGGATGCACTTGGTGACCACGAGTAGTGCGTATTCCAGCAGTTGCTGGGCGTCTTCTTACTGTTTTTAGCTCGTCGTTTTCTTCTAGTAGTCTCACATCTTCTCCCGATCGAGCTGCAAAGTCAATTGCTAATCATTACCAATCTTTTTACAGCTACTCTTACACTTTCGTCTTGGTTGCAGCTCCATTTGTTAAGGAATCATAGTTTACAGTCTTGGTATCTCGATTAATTCACACCTTTCTTGCATAGTTACCTGCTTTTATCGGTTTCTTTCGGTTTTCTATTTAAAGTTTGTTTCCGGAAATTTAGTATAGTCTAAGAACTCCGATCCAGGTTCGAAAGTTTGTACCTGTCGCGCGGGCTGGTCATGGCATTGGCAAGAAGTGAAGCTGCCTTACCAGGCGTACGCGATAATTTCTACACGAATTTGTTGCTGCTTGGTTTTAATCCGACGCAAAGTGAAATGAAACATAAGATAGTGTTTGATAAGTGAGTTGTAATACTGATTTTTAAACGTTTAATTGGCTGCATGGGAACGCAGACACATGTTTGACTTACCAAACAAGAAGGGGATGGAGGTGGTGATGCAGTATCTGTTTTGGAAACTGGATGAAGAGTTGTGCCATGCTCAGTTCCGGTATTAAATTTGCAGTTTTACTTAATTCTTACTGTCATAACCAACAGTGATTGTTGGCCAGTGTTTGACAAGAAACAGGAGCAGCAGTTTCGGAAGAATTGCTCCGAATGGATAGCCAGAATTAGCAAGGTGTGCGTACTATTAGAGATATTTGTTGGAAAATAATGTGCCCCGCATACAGGAGGCACCAAATTCTGATCTTCCTAGATCATCAGCAATGACTATGGGAGTGTTAATGTCTCCTGGAGGTGAGGATGTTTAGTTATAAAAATATTGTACATGATGCAATGCCTCGTCATTTTGATGTAATGCCTCTACCAGGGCAGTGACATTGGACGAATTGCACTTACCAAATAATCCCGATTTTCGATAATATCTGTACAGTAAATGAGTAACGTGTTGACCTTTCAGGGTCAAGTAAAAAATGGTTGTGACTTGGTTTCCTGAAGGGTAGCTGGTGGCACAAATGCAATGAGTGTCATGTTCCACCTCTAGATTAATAGATAAATATCTTATCGTCTTATCGTCCAACACTATATTATAGTAGCAATAACTGTTTACTGGTTGATTTAGGAGCTAAAACTGTCTCCCAGCTTTCCATTCCATAGAGTCCTATAGTTGGATGATTCTTGTAGTATTGGGATGTGTATGCATAAAATACATTTACTTGTTTAGGTGAAAAATTTTATCAATTTATCCGAAGCTTTGCAACATACGTATTAGAAGAGAATTTAAAGAAAGAAGCTCCTGGTAAGAAGACCTCATGTATTGTCTGCTTGTGTGTGAGTATGTGCGTGTGTATGTGTATATGTCTGTGTGTTTGTGATATTGTTACAAGATGATTTTCTGGTCCCCAATTTCTCAATGGAATATGAAACTCATCCTGTTTTTCGTGAGGTACATGTTGACGCTATGAAGAAGATGATAGTAATATACTCAACTAAGTGAGTAATGGATGGTTGTTGTGTTGATGCTTCATCATTTACTGCAACAGTGTCAATAAAAAGTTACAAGAAATAGATGAGTGTCATAAGGAATGGAGGGATTATGTTGGGTAGGTGTGCATATTGTATCACATGACATCACATGATGCCAACTTATGTAGCAAGTTAGCAGGGAGGCATAGAGATGCTAATAAACTGAACAGAACATTGAAGAAGAGGCTTAGTGATTTACAAGCATTACAGAGAAAGGCGGCTAGTGAAAGGTCCATCTCTTATTGCCTCATATTCTATCAGTAATTATTGTTGTAGGCTTCCTCGTACCAACCCAAATATTTCTACTAGTCAGTGTGATGTTGAGGTAAGGATAGAAGAAGAACTGAGCGATGAGAAGAGAACTGCTAGGATGAAGAAAGTAATATATTAGTCATCAGGGTGTATTATATGCACCACTCATCTGTCTGGTTGTTGTACAGGTTAAACAGTTGTGGAAGTCTGTTCAAGATTTTGTGAAACAGAGCGACCATCAGGTAGTGCAGGGTTGGCAGCAATGGCGAGCATAAAGTCGTTTCTCTTTTCACAGAAAAGGGTTATCGACTCAATTCTGTCTGGAAATGTGGATCAACACGTGATTAATGCTAAGGAGCTGTTCTTTAAGGTACGTGATATTCCATCATGTATGTCATCACAGATGTGTTGTATAACAATACAATTTTAGATTCCTGAAATGCTTATCAAGGACTTTGAAGAATTATTTCAACAGGTATATAAAGTTTTGATATTTTACCAGCTGGTGATGTGTGTGTGATGTTAAGGGATTAGTTGACAACACGTACGAAGAAGGAAAACCAAACATTCTAAGGTGAGCACTAATAAGAGTAAAGGAGTGATGATGATCGTCAACAAATCTTGCACATAGCCTGTTGTCTTTATGGAACATTTCAATGGAAAAATTATACAATGCTCTGAAACAAAGTGAGTTATGCTAGACTGAATATTTTGTACATGTAGATCACTCTAGTGCCCATTGAAGTACCAAAGAGTAGTGTGGAGTATAAACATAAGGAGCTAGAATCCATTCGAGCAAAGCTTGCCGACCAGCTACAAAAAACGTAGTTACCGTAGTGATAAATGTATGGGGCTGTACTGCTGGTTAACAGGTCAATGTTAGAGACTCATGTTGAGGAATTGAAGAATTGGATCTGCAAGTTGAGAGCACAAGTGGACTCCCTAACAACACATGTCACTACCGAGCAATGCACAATTCAAGAACAGCCGTTTGTGCCAATACCTCGATACACTGTACCAGTGAGCGCATGCATTATGTTGCTTTTGATAGTTGTGATGTTTCATTGTTGTACTAAGCCACTGAACATGAATTTTCTAAAACCATCACCTTTGAAACAGCCACAGACGTTTAACACCACTAGTGCTTCAGGAGACACACCAAAACTTATTTCAGTTGCTCCAACTGATGGTAAGACAATGCACGCAAAGTGTGTCCATACCATTTTTGATTACTGCATTATAGAACTGTCCACTGGTCAGAGAGTGAAACAACTCCATGACAGTGTTCAGAGGCATGCTGCCACCAACCAGAAACAGATGGAAATCCCATCCCTGCTTACAACTGCAACACATACAACACGGAAGATGTTACCGGTTGTAGCAAACAAGGCCAATATTGGTACTATCAGAAGAAGGATCGAGTACTATAGTGATGATGACGACGACAATGTTGATGATACTTCGATTATAAATGATCAACATGACAGCCTTAATGATGATACTTTGACCATAAACACACCAGAACTGCAGCTTCCATCTCCACTAGTTACTCCTAGCAGTCATGACAAGGCAAAACCACACAGTGGCATTAAATTGATCTACTCTCCTTCGCCAAAGGACCCTCAAGATATTTTAGCAGACAAGATTGCATCTTACGTAATAGCCAGCTCAGATGATTCCTCCCCAGACCCAAAGGTAGCACTAAAGTTGTTGATAACATGTTATTTATGTTACATACCACAGTTATACTATGAAGCAACCAGCACAGGTAAAATCTAAAATCTTATATCATAGTAGCTCCTATTGCTTATGTGTCTAGATGAAGAAGTATCATTTGTTAGTGAGTCAGAAACAACAAGGGAAGACACTGAAAGAGAAGAGGACCAAACAGTTTTATCTATGACAGAATTACAATACTCCTCCAGTGAGGAAGAAGAATTGTCTGATAAAGGTGAAGAGAATGCCTGACCCATGACTGTAAGTGTTACATATTAATGGTAGAGCTCGAGTGGCCAGTGGGTGTGACACCAGATATCAAGACTGTCAAGGCAAGAATATCACAACGTCAACTACAACTCTCTAGGGACACCACTGTACAACTACCTCTACAAGCTGCAGTACCAGATAGTGAAACTTCTTGGTTACACATTGGATTTAACAGTGAGATGTGGTAATACACTAGTGTGATTATTTCCAATGATGTGCTTTAGATAAGGAGTTGCCTCTTGTGCCCAGCACACCCAGGTTTAAATAAGACAAGTGAATAACTAAGATCAAATATGATTCAGAATGACTTTCTTTATACTTGCAGCTGATTTTCTGATCACAATACACTGGATTTCGATTAAAGGGTAGATCATCAATATAGTGAAGAAGCAGGAAGATGCTGAAGTGTTTTGTTACTGATCTAAATTCTTAGTAATTTATAACGAATTTCAATTTATTATAGAAAAGAAAATTCTTATGAGAAGAAACTATTTTGCTACTACTATAATTCATTGACCTTCCTGAGTAGTCTAAATATCATCTGGAGATGGTTCATTCTCTACAGAGAATGGCTTTTCCACTGGTAGTGTTCCACATCCCTTTATCGTCACGTCTTTTGCCGGACGGTCATTTGCACCAGTGGGGTTCCTTTCTATCCTCCTCACTATAGGCTATGTAGTGAAGACAACATGCCATGATATACAAGTACAAAGGTTGTACTGACCATTCCCTTCAATATTTTACCAAAGACAACATGTTTGCCATCCAGCCAAGAAGTTTTTACGGTGGTGATGAAGAATTGAGAACCATTTGTATCTTTGCCAGCGTTGGCCATGCTAAGCCACCCAGCACCAACGTGCTTTAGTTTGAAGTTCTCGTCTGGAAACCGATCGCCATAGATACTTTTCCCTAATAGAAGGAATCAATGCTGAATTACAACTCTATTCATTCTTAGTCGGGTGCTGTAAGAAGGGTCAGCTGTACCATACCTAACTTGTTCTTACCTCCAGTGCCATCACCTCTAGTAAAGTCACCACCTAAAACATGCCCATCACAAACAGTTGAATTATTAACAAGATAAACATACCTTGTATCATGAAGTCCTTGATAACACGATGGAATTTACTACCGGCATATCCAAAGCCTTTCTGCACAACAGTTTAATACACAGATGCAATTAATAAGGATTGCTAACCTCGCCAGTAGCAAGAGTTACAAAGTTTGTCGTTGTTTTGGGTACAGTTTTTCCAAACAACCCAATCTCTATTCTCCCAACCTCTTCATCACCAATAGTGATATCAAAGTACACCTACGCATTGCTCTACACTGGAAATTGTACACAGTGTAGTACACCTACTATATCTGTTACGAGTGGTCCTTTTTTGCTTTCCACACTCGCTAAAGTGATTACTAGCAAGATAATCCCAACGACTAGACTCCTTCCCATTGTCCTCTAAATAACGCACTATACCTTATACGTATACTTAGCGCATGCGCTAAGTTGTTTAACCAATCAAACAATAGGCTTTGTAACATCTGCAAGATGAAGCTATTACTTCGGTGTATGCTGTTTTGCTTGTTCTTGGAGTTAGTACCAGCAGAAATCGACCCTGCTACCGTGACCCAACAGGTTTATCTTGACATAAATTTTGGAGACGAATATAAAGGAAGGATAGTCATCGGTTTGTTCGGGGCAACCGCTCCAAAGACTGTAAGGAATTTTGTAGCCTTGGCCACGCATGAGGTAGGCGTAAGATACAAAGAAGATAATGCAATTATTACGCACGTGATTCATACTGTAGCATGGCTATGGTTATCAGGGCAGTACATTTCATAGGATCATTGCCAACTTCATGATGCAAGGTTTAATCTCTTATCTCTATTCCTATTTTACATTCCTATAACTCAACAGGTGGAGACTTTACTAACCATGATGGTACAGGAGGTATGGCTGATGCTGTCAATAGCAGCCATTAATGTATTGTACAGGGTACAGCATATATGGAAATTATTTCCGAGATGAAAATTTCATTCTAAAACACTATGGTCCAGGATGGGTGTGCATGGCCAATGCTGGACCGGACACTAACGGCTCCCAGTTTTACATCACAGTGATACAATGCCCATGGCTTGATACCACACATACATGCTTCGGAAAAGTTTTAGAAGGAATGGTAAGTGTATCATCTGTTTCTTTATAGCTGATATGTTTTTTTCTTGTTAGAACATTGTGTATCAGGCCACTAATGGTTTACAGAAGGATAATCATGATAGACCAATTGTTCCGGTTGTTATTGCTAAAAGTGGCAAACTACCATTAGACAAACTCTTTGTTGTAGAAAAAGCTGGTGTTGTATAATCTGTTTACATACATCTTACATAATATACGTAAACTAGCGTACTCATCTGTAAATGTTTGGGTTTTTATTTCCACGCATGTTCGAATCAAATCACGTGACCATCAAACAATGTTCACTGTGGGTCGTTTAGTGTTGTTCCTCAGTCTTCCATCAGCTTTGCTGGCGCTAGTTCCAGGTGCAGTTATAGATGTTTATGTTGCTGGATATTTTATTCTGTCGTACTCGCCAAGTTTTATTATCGTTCATGAATGGGCGGAGCTTAAATTTGTCTCTTTGAATTTTTGCAGCTCTAACGCCACCAATGGGATGGAACACGTGGTGTACGGACGGATCGTGAGTTAGAGCTTTCGGTAACATTTTAATGCTGGAATGATGGGGTTAGGTGTGGTCGAGACTACTGTGATTCCAAGGAGATAATGAGCATCGCTGATGCCATGGCGAGTAATGGAATGAAAGATGCTGGTTATGAGTACATTAATTTGGATGGTACAATAGTTAATATGGCTCAGTAGCAATGTTAGTTAGCTCACGTGATATACCATATAGATTGTTGGGCAGATCACAGGGATGATAGTGGTACTATTGTACCAGATGGAAGTAGATTTCCTGAGTAAGAGATTGTCAATCGTATCATTAGTTAAATTTGTTATATTCTTTAAAGTGGACTAATGCCAGTCATTAAGTATATTCATTCCAAGGGTCTAAAGTTTGGGCTAGTGAGTTGCAATAATACAGTGCTATAGTATCCAAGCTATTGGATATTACTAGTATACGGATGCAGGATTATATACTTGCAGTACAGGAGGCAGACCACACAAAATCCCTGGCAGTTATGGTACATTATTATACATCATAGCTATAGCTAGCATGAGAATCTAGCTTCCGACATGGAATGTAATGTCAAATTTTTTAATTCTCTCCCAATCATTCACATTTTTAGATGAAACAATGGTTTATATTTTAAGCCTCTACCAAGCAGGTGAAATCCACCAAATTATAAAGCCACCGTGTTTTTCCTGCTAGCTACGTATATACATGCAGTACATACCTTAATGCAGCTAGTGTATAATCTTATGATAGGTCATTATCAACAAGACGCTAGCACATATGCAGAATGGGGAGTTGACTGTAAGATAATCAATATTAAGCACATAATTTTGTAAGCTCAGTGTGTATCTACAGATGTTAAAATGGACTGGTGCAGTACGGAATTGAATGGCACCAAACTGGATCCTCATAAGCAATATGCTGAAATGGTAAGCTATAACCATGACGATATAATTATTACCTATCCATCTATAGTCTTCTGCACTGGACAACACTACTAAAGAATTTTTCTTTAACTCGTGTGAGTGGGGAGTGGACAACCCGTGGGAGTGGATGTGGCAGTACGCCAACTCCTGGAGGTCTGGTCCTGATCATCATGACAATTGGGACTCAACCGAACGCATAATAGAACATAACGTGGGCCTATCAAAGTATGCTGGTAGGCAAAACAGTCCCATTTTGGCTCCTAAGGGATACCATGTGTGATGCACACAGGTCCAACAAAAGGTTGGAATGATCTCGACTTCTTAATGACTGGGGGCCAGGTTTATGGGACGGTAGCTATCATGTGATGTTATCATGGCGTGGTATTACAGGGCTGCAAAGAGGATGATACCAAGACATGCCCAGGACAAACTGACGTGGAGTATCGGACTGAATTTAGCATGTGGGCCATCATGGCATCCTCACTTTTGGTAGCAACTGATATTAAAAATATGAGTGATGCAAAGAAAGAGGTCAGCTACTATTAAATGCTACCCTCATTAGTTTTGCTCCTTTACAGATTTTATTAAACAAAGAAATCATTGCTGTGAACCAAGATAGTCTTGGTAACTATAAACTACGTATAAATAATTACATACTTTTTAAAATTTCAAAATATACTCACACATGTAGGGAAAGCTGGTGATAGGATTGGTGGATGGCACTGTAGTGAAGTAAGTTAAATTTATTCAACACACATAATATAATATATTGTGTTTCTATTAAGGGACCTGAGCGGTGCCAAATATGGGCAAAACCTTTAAGCGGTTCCAGTGTAGCAGTAGCTCTTTTCAATTCTGTGAGCTACTAAGCATAATACTGTAGTGTGTGGGCTATAGTGCATATTGTTGTGACAGGGGAAGGAATCACATGACATCACGCTGGATTTTAACATTATTGGTAAACAATCAATTCTTGTGGTCCCATACATTTTACGATACGTATACTCTGTGATATAGGGATGGAAGGTCCAGTGATGATGAGGGACCTCTGGCAACATGAAGATCTTGGAGTGAAAAATACAAGGTGAATGCATACATAAAAACAAGTTATATATAACTACGTAATTATTTTATCTTTTATAGCTTTTCAGTAAAGGTTGCTTCACATGGAGTGGAGGTGTACAAGATAACCAAAGCTTAAAATAGGAAGACTGACATTATTTTGTATGCATCATATATAACTAGCCGTAGCAATGCAAGGTGCTCAATCAATAATTGTGAGTGTCTAATAATGTAGTGAGCTCAATTAGTTATATGATGCTGTGAGGTAGTGCATGGTAAATGTTATAGTTACAGTCGATCGGTCTCAATGCATAAAGATCCAAAAGAATGATGTATTGGTATAAAAGCACTAAAAATGTGAATTATTAAAACAGTACTTTAACAACCAAGGGGTTGCATCCACCTCACCCTACCGTCTCCATATTTAGTTAGAAACTTACTTAAAATCTTGCATTAGGCATGATTTTGGTGTTATAAAAATAAAACACCCTTAGATCCACCTGTAAATTCAGACCCCCTCTCAGAAGATCCTGAATTTGCCCCTGTGCACACATGCACACACACACACACACACACACTTATTATCATTATTTACAGTAGCTATACACGTGATACAAAAAACAAATAACTAATGTTTACACACATGCACACACGATACTTGCATCATTTCCGCCCCCGCTACTACTATAACTAATTCGTTTATAAACCGATTGTGGGTAGAGTCTGCTTGGAATTCCCCTAAAAGGGAATAAATAACTCTCGAAATAATTCACTTATGGCCAATGGAACACATGCGATTGTGCTGAGAATACGAGGGTTTAATTCTGAAGACAATGACTGGAATATTCCTAGCGAGATTACCTTCAGAGACGTTTTGGTTAGTTTATTCATATTGTAACGTTATCCGAGGTCATCGCTCTGTATCACCTACGATTTGTTAGGAGGTTATGACTAGAGTATTGCCATACGTTACTCCTACCTCATTTCAATGTGAGTTATCTTGTATTCTAATATATTAATACGGTTGAATATCGCCAGATGAAGACGAAGATGGGGACAGAATTACTGTTAGAAGTGATGAAGAGTTGTCCGCCATGATAGAATATGTAATAACTTATCGCCACTTGTCATTGCTATTGAATAAGTAGTGTCTTGCTTATTATAGTGTCAATGGAGGATACTGCAGTATGGTAGCTCAGCTATGCCACTTACCATATATCCCAGAGGTGTGCCATTTAATACTGGAAATGATGTGGTGTACTAGTTATAGTTGTGGTTTATAGCATCAAAGAACTCAACAAAAAGAAACATTCATGGGCTTAGTGTAAGTATTGTATGTAGCAATCTTGAGCTCATGAACTGCTGTAATCAACTCCTTTGATACCTGCAGTAGCACATGAGCTCCTGATGAAAAGTGTATGTTGTCATTGTAGAGTGTGTAGTGACTAGTAGACATTCATGTACAGCTGAATGTCTGTATGTATGTGTGTATGTGTTGTGTCTACAGGTGAACACAAGAAGCAGGTCAACAAATAGTGCAATGTCCAGTGGCGGCAGCAGGTATGCCGTGGTTGGGCTAAGTTTTTAGCATTTTGGTGTTTCTACTTTTAGTGAAAGTCACAAGTCTTGTTTATCAAATGATACATTGATGAGCCTGTTTTCATCTGGCCAGGTAGTTAGCATATATTGTAGATAATCTGCAACAAATATTTGATTTGCTCAAATATTCATTAGAATTTTGGTATTCGGATAGTAAACTTATTATTTGGTACTGAAATGTACAATGAAATAGCTGTATTTACTGCACTTTTTGTTAATAAACTTGCTAAAGTCAAAACATAGTACTCTGCTTGTGGCAAATTTTTAGAAAATAGTTCAGTATTTGTTTGTTAAGGCATCCAAGGGGATGCTAATAAAAGGTATTCATTGCAACCCTAATCAGGATTTTATTTATACTTTCAGCAAATAATTCCTCAAGATTTACAGTATTTAGAGGTACTAGGCCACGGTACAGGAGGGACAGTATACCGGTATGCTCCTAGCCCTACTGTTGATTGGCTAATATGATCGATTAACTACAGAACACATCATCTTCCGTCACGGACCGTTATGGCCGTCAAGGTCATCCAGTTGGATGCCACGCCAGATGAACAGCGGAAGATAATGTCCGAGTTGGATATCCTTCACAAAGTACTGAGGCATCGCCATTAGTATTTATTATAAGTATTGCATTCATTTCTAGTGTGAATCACGCTACGTCATAGGTTTTTATGGTGTATTCTTCACTGAAGATAACAGGTGTGTCTGTCTGTTTGTCTGTGAGTTTGTTCATAAATATTTCAACTGATAGAATATCAATGTGTGTGGAGTACATGGATGGTGGATCTTTAGACACCTATGGAGCAATCCCTGAACAAGTTTTTGGCAGGGTTACTGTTTCTGTAAGCAATTTTTTGTAAACTGTTGATGAATTAAAATTGATAGGTTGTCAATGGCTTAAGTTATCTGTGGAGCTTAAAGATAATGCATCGAGGTATACGAAAGCATTGTGGCATTATGGAGTATACCAGTACATGTTTCTGTAGACATTAAGCCGTCAAATATCCTTGTCAATACCCTGGGTCATGTCAAGTTGTGTGACTTTGGAGTCAGCGTACAAGTTAGCTGTTACAGCAATGACATTTGTGTAGATGTTTGAGAATCCATCTATTAGCTGGCAACCTCGATGACAAAGACCTTCATAGGCTCAAATGCATACATGGCGGTCAGTTAGCAGATGTTCACTGATCAACTCACGTATACACAATGTTGTTATAGCCAGAGAGAATAGTAGGTGAAGAATATGGTCTTCATTCAGACATATGGAGCTTGGGGATTACCCTGTTTGAGGTATGTTGCTAATTGTGAGTAATGTCAGTATTTTTCTCAGCCCTGCTCATAGTAAGGCCACTTGTGCAGCTGTGCTAATAATATTCTCATTTCTCTTTACCTATAGATGGCAATAGGCAAATTTCCATACCTTAGTGTAAGCATTGTTGTATACTATGTACGTGTGTGTGTGTGTATGCGTGCATGTGTGTGTGTGTGTGTGTGGGGGGGGGGGGGGCTGTCTAGTAGAAATTTGTCTTATGGTTGTGTGTTTGTATTTCTTGTTTTATAGGACAGCACAAGAACTTCCTCCATGCTGGTGAGTTACCATTGTAGCATAGTGTACATACTAAACTGTAATCCTTTCCCTCAACATTTTTAGCCAATAGAATTATTGCAGTGTATTGTCAATGAGGTGTGGCCATAATAATTCAGCTCTCTTGTACTTTACACAATTTCTATAGCAACCACCTGTACTGCCAGCTGACAAGTTTTCACCACATTTAGTAGATTTTGTATCACAATGGTCAGTTACTATGGATACAATATTATATATAGTAGTTACTTTTAGAGGTTGGAAATTCATTAGCAAAATCTGAAAATTGTTTCTAATTGTATCTATTGGCCTTAACAACTGTTTTCTCAAATGCATGGAGAGCAAAAGATATTCTCTGTGTTTTCTCTTGAGTTATAATTGTAAACTGTTACCAACAAAGAGTTTTGTGTTAATATAAGCTTTATACCTCAAGGTAAGTAACTATATTCCAATACTGCATACTGAGTTTTTCATTCCAGTTAATATTTTAAATTTTCTCTTGATATGCTTGCATAGCTTGAAGAAATCAAGTATATTGATAACAGCAGTAATTCATAAATATTTCACTAATTCACTGCTAATTTGTGAAATTCACAAAATATATGTTGTGAAAAACTCCTATAGTTTTACAGTATAATTCAAATGCATGTACTTTACAGCATGCAGAAAAATTACAAATCGCGCCCCACAGTGGAAGGTCTACTGGTGAGTACATTTTCAGAATAAGCTTGAATTTTGAATCCTGTGTGCAGAGACACCCTTTCATTTCTTTTCACATTGAGTCCCCGGAGGAAGTGATATCCCAATGGGTGATTTGGACACTGGAGCAAAGAAGGCTGTTAATGAGGAAGTATCCATCAGAAGTGTCACTAGCATCATCTACTAGTTCAACTTACAGTGGCCTCCTTGCATCGAATCATTTACACCAACAGCAATCAACTATGGACACCCAGTAAACAAATTTTCTGTTGTACATTTTTTATTATAAAATAAATAACAATCCTGCTATAAAATAGACTACATAGATGGTACAGATTATTGTGCAATATCATTAGACTCGTGTTTGTTCTATAATTCCTTTCTTATCTGAAGAATGAGGTTGTTCGTCGTTGTCGCTTGTATTATCCTCTGTCTTTTTACATTCCCGTTTCCATTTTGTTCTTCGGTTTTGGAACCAAGTCTTTACCTGTTGCTCTGTCAAGGCCAGTTGGCCTGCTATCAGTACTCGTTCTGGAACAGTCAAATATTTTTGCTCCTGAAATCTTTTCTCGAGCTCAAACATCTGCTCGACGGTAAATATGGTTCTAGCTTTCCTGCGACGGTAGACACATCTCTCGCTGCGGCCACCAATGACACGACCAGTTAAGTAAGGATGAGCGTAGATACAAGGCACAACAATGGGCACACCTATTGGCACAGGGCATTAAAATCATCAACAACTTAACAGTAGAAGTGTACCTGGGAAAGGTCTTGAAATGAAACTATTTACTGGACTGGTTAGTGATGACACGTGCAGCCGGGAGGGAGCCCCACTCATACATGTGGTAGGTGCAGGAAGAAGAGAAGCTGGGTGCTCAGCTGCTGCTGATTGTTCACCCTCTCTTTTCTCCTTGGTGTCACGCAGGATACCTTCAATGTAAAACGGCGGGGGGCTCTTCTTGTCCTTCGTAGCAGCAGAGGACTCTTCATTGTTCGAGGCCATGGTAATTACTGGAGCTCTTTATAGCATTGGCTTGCAGTCATCCTGCACTACTCATAAGGCGACGAAGACAGTCATTTTAACATAACTTTGAAATTTACTCGCCTGGCTTCAGCGGGTTTCTTTATTAGCACCTCGTCAGCTTTTAGGTAAAATGGCTAAAATGTGTCACTACACTTATTATCACGTTAACGTAGTGTTTAATCACAGCTATCTTCAGGGCACATAACTAACCAACACCTCAAGGCTAGCATTTTTCCTGCCTTCAGCAGTTTCCGTAATTGACTGTATTTAACAATTACATTGTATTTGGCAAGTATATTTTATATACAAAATCTAATCATTAACAAAACATACAAAAATTCAACATAATAATTATTATATGAAATATATGATGAAAATATGGTATATATACAAAGGATGAAATGTATTTGTAAGGCATTGGGAATAAAAGAATAAATTACAAAACAATTAGAGCCAATACTCTTCATTCTTCAAAATGGGTAACTTGTGAACATGTTGTGGAATGGGAGTGCCATATCCACTAGCAGTGTATACAGATGTTAATGGATGATGATGATGATATTGAGTGTAGTCCATTACTGGTCTTGACTGGAAACGGTCCTCTACATACCTCTGAGCCACCCCCTCATCCTCCACTTGATCCTCCGGTGGCAGTGCCATGGATATTCCTTCGTCAGAATTATTTGACGAGTGGTAACTGCTCTTCTCACTATTACGATCAATATCAGTTGTAGCCATGGTATTGTGAGCAGTGGGAAGGTTAAATGGCGAAGTTCCCATACAAATAGCCGAAGAACCTCGTACGGCTGCACAACGTTTTTTCTCTTTCAGCTTCTGTGAATACCAGAAGCCCACCAATATTATCACCACCATCAGTATAAAAGACGGCACTCCAATAATCGGAACAAGGGCAACCATTGTGAAACCAGATCCCCTATGATACCTACTTGGTCGGTTAGATTCCACAGGTTGAGTGGTGGGGGAAACAACAGGAGTTACTGTAGTAGTGGGTAGTACTGAAATGTTGAAGAATACTTCTGCAAAGCCAGCTTGCATATTATCAGGTTGAACGGATAATTGCAATACCTCTGTGCCATTAGTAATATTTTCATCAAGAACATACAGCACTCTGCCTTCTATGAGGTGGCTACTAAGAAAGCTAAACTGCTGAGAAGACCTCTTTTTAGATAGAAGATCAAGGTGTCCATAAAGTGTATCGATGACAGTGAAAACAGAATCAGTGAGGTTAACACTAGTTGTGATACCAAACAGTTTTGCTGGTAGTGGTTGAGAATCGTTAACTGAAGATAGCGTTAAAGTCATGTTAATGTCTTCTATCATAGCCAGAGCAGTAACACGCATTGTAACTTCTTGAGGTGTTGCATGCTTGTTTGTGACTTGCATTGTAAATGTGTCATTGTAGCTATCCATGTTAGTTGCCACATACTGGATCTTTCCATTATCTATGTCCAGTTGTGTGAAGCTGTTAACTGCACCGGTGTGATTGAATTTGCTCACATTACCATGAATGGGTGGGTCAATCACTGTATATATAGTATCATCTCGGTAACATGTTGTACTAGAGTTTAACTGTTCATTGGTCAATATAACTTGTCCCTCATCTTGCCGATAAACCAATTCTGACGTGTTATGAGTAACGGATAGTGTGAGGATAACCTTTTTGTAATATACGGTGTAATTAACACTGGTAAAATTACCATCAGTGAAGTAAAATGTTAAATTTGAAGAATCAACCAAAGGTGGCAACATACACTTGACCCTTCTTTTGTTGATATCGTTTTGTGTGAGGTTACGAGTTGGTATATCAGTCACACTACACACCACTGCACTTTGATTGCTTATCACAATAACTAGTTCTTCATCACTAGTATCTTTATCATAAATGTACAATTCTTTTGGACGGATGATGGCAGTATAGTTGTAAGACTTAAAGACACACATTTTGTTTACAAATTTCACCTCTGGATTCTCATCATTCAATGGCCTAATGTAAATCGGTATGGAAACCTTAGTGCTGTTGCTATACCAAACATCCGTGGAGTTGTATGAAATACTGATTTTAACACTAAAGTAGTCACTGGTTGTTTCTGAGCCATTATGGTGATAACAAACTCCAGTAGAACTCTTCATGTCACTGTGTTCAAAGTATTCATCAATGGCAACATTGCCACTTTTCAGAGTACCAGCAGAAGGATGAGAAATAATAATGTACTGAATGGTGAGTTCATGTAAGGCAACAGATTGATTGCCATTCTTCCAAACTCTGTATAAAACATTACCGGCATCCAGGATGGAATCATTCAAGCACACAGTCCCACCTTCATCAACATTTAAAGGCCCACTAGCAGCCAAGTAGCTAGTGGAACTACTCTTCAGTATAATGCTAACATTCAAGGAGACATTAACAGGTTCAGATAGATCAGTAGAAACAATGAAGTTGACCGTGTCATTTGTTTCATATTGATCCAATGCAGTGTGCTTATAGACAATTTGTTGGTTGTTGATTTGCTCTTGTGTGAAGTTAGTGACTTCAAGACCACTAACTGTATTCATTAATAGTCCGAACATAGGAAGGGTCAGTACACGATAGTAAAATCCTCTCTTTACCCTGCCATCATTTGTATGAGGAGAAAAACTTACTATCTGATCTGCACCCATAGCAACTTCGATATGTTGAGGACTGACAGTAACAGTGAGGATATCAATTTCAAGTGTTATGTAACTGTCAACATTGTACTTACCATCAGTAACAGTAAAGTTAATTTCTATCTCCATTGTATCATTGATAATGGGGATTGATCTGAATACTACATTGCCAGTCACAATATCATCCTGACTGAACTTAGTGATGGGAGTGTGATCGGCACCCTTGAGAGCAAAATGTCCCAACAATGTGTTAGTACCAATAATATACTCCAGTTTATCAGCTGGGTGGGCGTCACTGTCGTTAGCAAAGAGTTTATCTCTACTGATCGGTTTTACCTCGCCAGCCCACAGAGAGATCATTAAGTTGTTTACGATGACAGGGGTCTCGTCATTCTCTGACTCAATGGTGAATACAAATGTCTGCTGTACACTTGATACCCCACCAGCCATTGCTACAAACTTGAACGTGTCCTCAGCCACCTCATAATCTTCTCCATTATAATAAAGTATCGTACCATTTTCCAGTTCCGTACTATTGAAGTAAACAGTAGATGGCTGATAAAGTGTCAACAGATCACCATAGGCCACTGGTTCTGTAACATTTATGTACAGTTCTAATGTAGATAAGTATGGATGAGTCACTTCAAAATTCTGAGTGGTAAGAGGTACAATTCGCCCTTCAAGTAGTGTAATTCCATTCACTTGAATTGGTAAATCACGAGGTATTAACACAAATGTTATCACGATGAGTTTACTGTATATGTTCCTACCATCACTAAGAGAGAGGGTCACATTGTCGATCCATTCACCATCCACTTCTCTTTCGTGTTTATAAAATATGTCTTCTTCGTTTACCTGTAATTGAGTGAATGAAGATGATTTATCAAGTGTAATATTCCTGGGACCACGTTGATATTTAATTCTCCCAAACTTCGGGGCCGTTACCACATTGAACTTAAGATCAGACAATCCCGCTTCACTATCCATGGCTTCTATAACAGATTTATTGAAAAACACTGTTTCATCAAAGCGTACAATGAACCTGTCTACATAAGTAATTGAGGGTGATTCATCATCCACTGGATCAATACTGATAACAAAGCTCATCACAGTAGTTTTGAATCCCCGAACTGTCACCACAAAGGTAAAACTATCCTTGGTTGTGTTTGAGTCATCGTGATTATATATCACAGAACCATTTCTTAATTCTTCTTGAGTAAAAGTACAATTACAAGAATTTGGCATTACCAACTGCCCATGCATGGGCTGCCTAGTAATTTTGTAAATGTATTCACTATCATTTGCTGGTGGTTTAGCCCTTGCTGCTACAAGTAGAAGGTTCTTGTCTGACAAAGCCATTCTCCCACCTTCATCAACTAACAAGCTCTCATTTTTCACAAACTCAACTGTGAAAGGAACAATATTCAATGTGAAAAAAAATTGTGTTGAATGCAGTCCATCAGATACGGTCAGAACACAATACTCAAACAAATGACTATCTTCATTATTTGCCACAAAACTTTTATTACTTTGATAGCCTATTTGTAAATCAAAGATGTCCCGTTGCAGAAAATGTGTTACAACTGTTTTATTGGAACCAAAGAAGTATCCATAAGATGGTCCATTCATCTCGTCCACTGTATATTCCAGAAGATTAATGTCCATATCAGCATCATCATCTTGGTAACTAAGAATATACGATGTAATGATGAACGAGTCTCCATCAACTACATGAACATCTTTGGTTACATTCCAGGAACGTGGTTTATTATCATTGACCAATTCTATTGTTATATGCACAGTACCAAAATAAGTTGTATCGTTAATATGAGATGGAGTGTCAACACTGCCTATTGCTTCAATTCTAATTTTCATACTGTCATGATAAAATTCTTCATCGTCATTAATGTAGGCTACCAGTCTATCATCTAACTGATCTTTAGAGAAACTGGACACTACCTTACTATGGTCAGTATTGAAGGTAATAATACCATGAACTGGTGGAGTGTCAATGTAAAACATTATGCTATATCCTTGAGGACCTGTGGCATACAATTCATTGCTGAGGATAGTATGGTTGCTTCCCTCTCTAGTCTTAAACCCGTTATTCACAACTTTAAGCTTTAACAAGGAGATGGTAATGCTGATGGTGACGTTTGCTGTACGATTATAGAATTGGTTGGAAAGAGTTAAAGTAAGTATATCTCCATGACTTGAGTAATTATGATTATCATAGTAAATGTTACCATCATCAACATCTTGTTGGTAGAACTTCATGACAGGAGCTGCCTCTAACTGCATCCCCTCTAACCGCATCATCAGCTGTCCATAAGTAGGAGGAACAAGAAGCTCATAGCACACATCATACAGAGATGTCTGATTTCTAGTGTCAGTGGAGGATAACACAGAGGAATTAATCTCAATGTCCCCACCCTCTGGTAATAACAAATTCAAGTTACTAGCTGCATTATCAAGTTGAGGATATGGCAACAAACTCAAGCACACTTGGAATTGGACATGAACAGGTTCCGCATGCCCAATGGAAAAGTTGAGCCCAAACTGTTGTGTGCTTACTCTAGTTGTATTGTCTTTGACAACATACCAAATACGTCCCTGATCAATATCTCTCTTTGAAAAATTTGTAACAGGAGAAATATCGATGCTGTTGTTGAAGTATAGACAATTATCCATAGTTGTGGTCACCCGTACATTAGGAAGGTTTCCAGAATTCAGGCTAATACTGAACAATCTATCATGTATCTGTACTGAATTATGTTTTTGCAGATCTAGGTGTAGTGAACACTGCTCAATAGAGTGAATGGTAACCACATCCAAGATAACAGGTTTAGCAATAACCTTAATTTCCTACATGAAAATTCAAGCCACATCAATTATACATCTATACCATATATGGTGTGTTAATGATTGATCATTACTGTGTAGTTAGTTACATACATCACACACACACACACACACACACACACACACACACACACACACACACACACACACACACACACACACACACACACACACACACACACACACACACACACACACACACACACGTACGTACACATACATATATACGTACATTTGAGGAATTGTGTAATCCGTCAGAAACAACAAGTATGTAATCTTCCTCCAATTTGTTTCCTAAATAATGCTTAAAAATGACTTCTCCTGTAATTATCTGATTGACAGAAAATCTGCTAATGGCAACTGAATAGTTATCTCGAGTAGCAAAATGTCCATTAAATGCAACCTTTGGTGCAACATAACCTGTAAGATTCTCGGCAGGTCTATCAGCATCAGTGATATTGATAATATCTGTAGTCAAATATACATAAGAGCCTTCTGTGACATTAATACTATCATAAATTTGAATATGTGGATATTTATTATTGATAGCAGTGATATCAACAAAAACTACATACTCCATACTAGAGATGACCGGCAGTGAATGAATGGGAAGATGAGAAAAGTTTTGAGCAATAATTTTTACCCTGAAACTGTCCTGGTGTTCTTCTTCTACTTTATGATCGTACACCAGTAAACCAGCTGTCAGTTGGGTCAAACTGATATTACTACCACTAAAAACTCTTTTGGTGTCATTTGAATTATTAAGATAGAGACATCCATATTTGGGTGGTTCTATAAATAGTAACAAAATGATGATATCATCAGGTAATGATGTATTAATTTGTCCATTTAGTAACTTCAGACCTGCAGTTATGACCAGGTCGTCATTAGTGATTAATTTTTCGTCTCCTTCAAAGAGAGTGATATTCTGTGGCATACTCACATTTAATACCAGCTTAGGCAAATGGTCTTCTATTAAAATGTCCACACAAAATGTGTAACTGTCCCCCTCAAAATCATCAACCATCAATGTAAAGGAAAAACAGTCTTTGGTGGAATTCTGGACATGAACAATATGAGAATAAAACAGCATTCTGTTATCAATGTGATATTGAGTGAAATGGGACACATTTCTTTCCACAAAACTCTGATTGTGAACTAGCAACAGTTCTCCATACTTTGGAAAACTTGTCAGTATAAAACTCACCACAGGGGAATTCTGATACCCAAAGTTGGTAACAAAGTTGGTACCAGCAACAAGATGAAATCCATCAATGGATACACTGCGATTCTCGACTGCCTCAAGTTTATTTGTCATTAGCATAATCTTTCCATCACTAGAACCATGAACCTCAAAGTTACCAAAATTTTCTACACTGCCATCAGAAACAGTCAGTGCAACCTTTGATGTCCCAGTAGCATTGAGAAACAGTCGAAGCACAATTCTACCAGCATTGATATCGTGTTGATTAAATGGCTCTGTGATCCTGTGGTCTGGATTATTGGCCCATTCAAACTGTCCAGTTGGTGTACCATTTTGGCCCACCTTACTTTCAACACAGCGTACAAGTTGTAATGGTGTATCACTATCAGACATTTCTATCACATTCTTGGTGATCACTTTTCTGGTGCCTATCACCATGGATACAGGGCTTAGATGCAGCTGTGGATAGTCATTTATGGGACTAACATGAATATACATCTTCACATATTTCATATATAAAAGTTTGGTACCACAATGTACTTGGATTAGTAAACTAATTACATCACTTTCTTCTTCTGCGCCCAAGTGATTATAATGTACTTCATTCTTGTACAAATTTTCAAAAGTAAAAGACACACGATCAAGTTTACCATCAGCTGGAGGTTTCTTTAAGGTGAAATTAATGTCCCTCCGTAATTTTTGCAAACTTGTGTCAGTCAGACATTGTGATCCAGCATACGACAGCATAAAATTATCACTCCTTATGGTTCTTCTCCTGTTTTCATTCACGGTAAGATTTGATCGCACTGAGACATCAAAGGTAGCCCAGTGAATGGGCAAGTCACGCAACGTGCAGGTGGGACATGATGGAGAAAAGGTTGTATTAAATCCATCTGAGTCACAACTAACTGGACCAATGCCCACACATGATTGCTGCTCAGTTGCCACTAAACCTACCAGATTAATTTCAGAATTATCCCAGTACAGATGACGCAGATGTCCAATAAAAGACACAGATGCATTCTTACTATCACCAACTATTACTGTACCAGTGAAATTCACAGTACCAAGATCAATATGGCAGCTACCACCCTCCCTATCATCGACAAAATATTTTACAGTATCATTGATGTAAGTGATCATCACGTTGATCCATCTTGATTGGTCAATTACATCATTGCTTATACAAACTGCACTATGGCCTGAACTGTTGGTAATAGTTGTGATAAGCTTGCTGGCTGATAATCCAAGCATAAAACTTCCTCCATTCAAATGTAATATTTCTCCCACACACTGTTTTGCAGCAATCGTGAAATTGACTCTGAGGTGGGTGGTTGGTTGTATTGTCACAGAAGCCAATGGGAGACTTAATGCATTAAATTCAATAAACGAAGGAACAGCTCTTGTACAATTGTCCTGTACAACAGCCTGGCCACCAGTAAGTTCATTACGTTCCACTACACTAATGCAATCCTGTTTTATGTTGAAATTTGTAAGAGTGCCAACAAAATAATTCCGTACAGGAAACTGATCATAAGCAGTAAAATCTTTAGCACCCCCAAACAAAAGATTCTTCACACTAACATCACTTTCTAAAAGGAAAGTATGCCATTTATTTGCTCTAATTCTCAGTATGTTATGACGAATGTGTAATGATAACTTATTATTGGAGGATAAAGAAATACTATTACTTATCACTGAATCCTGTGTTGGTTGTTCCTTTGACTGAATTGAGAAGATGAGAGAACCATTGTAGCTTAACATACTAACTAAACTACTGTCGTTTGCTGATGCTCCATTCAAATGAAGTTCTATGAAGAATAAAACACCAACTTCATAAGTTGGTTTGAAGTCTAAAGTGATCTTTCTAAACGAAGTTGAGTTTGGTTCAGTTCTTTGCCAGTCGACTGACAAGTAACCTCCAGAGAATGCTACAAGTGTTCACTAATATAATACACAAACAAGATGTACAAATTGTTTACCAATATTTGCGTCATCATCACAAGGAATCGATCCAGCTTGTAAAATATAACAAAAGATTAATATCAGCCACGGAAGCATTTCGTCTCTCTACACAAATAAAATTAGCCCATAGACATTTGAGAACACTCCTGTCTATGATAATACATTTAAAAAAGACTAATTGTATTCAATATCATTCCTTTGACTGTTGTGGTAAGAGAATAACCATGGTTACAAATTGAAATATTTGTACCCTACATAACTAAACATTCCACTGCTGTACTTTACAAACACACCACCAGTATCTAAAGTGTATGTATCTATAAATAATACTACATGAGAATAACTTATTATACGCTGTACGTGTCACTCACTGTGTCATGCATATTGTAGACAGTTTTTACTAATGATTTATACAACTTAAACGATAGATTCGGCACAAAGTCACGATATATTACTTATTGCATTTTCTGAACATACCATACACATAATATGCTTCCCAGAAAAGCCTCCCTTCTCCCCTAGGAGACGAGGCCCCAGCTCTTTAAAACACTAAAATATACGGCAATTGTACTAAACATATAGCATACGCGAAATTAATGACGATATGCAGTCGTTGCTAAAACACATTGTCAAATCAGGTATGCCTGTATGTTTTTATTGCTTGCATTATTCTGATAATCAAAGGACCGCTTCGTTGGTACTCCAGTATTTACGTCAGCAGAGACCTGTACGCTACTACATGCTGCAGTGGCTGGACCAAACACTCATCATTACCTCCGAGATTACCTACTCGAGTTAGTGTAAAATTACTGTACACTTTATTAACAGTGACATTTTTCTCTCTAGGCTAACAGGCTAGCTGGCTTAGTTGACTCCAGTATTGTATATAGCGAAGATAATGCCATCAATTTTTGGATTTCCTCAGGATGGGGTGTTAATAAAGGTGAGGAATGTGAGCTTGGTTAGGAATATGAGCTTGAGTCTGCTTTGTGAATTTCGTGTTAGAAGTGAAATTGGGTATAGAAGATGACGGAATGATTTCACAAATATCTGCCGGACGACAACACGTAGCCATTCTGACAACCAGTGGAAATGGTACATACAAGAAAATTGCTCTTACTTGTAAATAGGTAATTATAGGTTTGATTCGATGCAGTGTACAC
Source organism: Spongia lamella (assembly GCA_963930835.1). NCBI lineage: Eukaryota > Metazoa > Porifera > Demospongiae > Dictyoceratida > Spongiidae > Spongia > Spongia lamella. The sequence continues at coordinate 10,822,134 of OZ005750.1, read as the reverse complement.
ATCCACTGAAAACTATTCCAGGGGGTTGATTGGTTCACTAAGTAAGGTAACAGGTCAAAATACATTTAGACAAGTAAGTGTTTGTGTATTGACTGACATCAGTGGCTAATAATTTTGTAGGTAGCTTGTGGTTTAGATCATACCCTTGCATTGACTGCTAGTGGACAGGTGTTCAGCTGCGGATGGGGAGCAGATGGACAAACTGGTATGCTCTTTCATCATCTCAAGGAATAGATTTTGGTTGGTTACCCACTGTAGGTAATGGTAATGAAGCCACTCTGACAGATTTCGCATCTGTTGTTGGAGAAATTTGTTACAAAAATATCGTAAAGATTAGCACATGTGCGGACAGTTGTTTTGCTATTACAGGTGTGGATTACCAGCTCCTACAGAAGCAGCTAAATCATGTGTTTATTAACAGATGATGGTGTAGTGTTTGCATGGGGTAACAATGAATACGGACAGTTGGCATTAAACACTAATGAAATACAAGTGACCATACCACAACAATGTCAGTTACCCTCACTCAGTGACAGAATGGTAGACATAGCGAGTGGTGGGGCCTTCACTTGCTTTTTAACAGGTCAGCATGTTTGTTGCATGGCCCAGTTAAGATGTACTGTGATTTGACAGAATCTGGTAGCATCTACTGTATAGGCATTATTACAGAGGGTTGTAGGGATCAACTACATTTACTACATGAAGAAAACAGTGTCACTGGTTCAGTCATTTCACTGTATGCTGGGTTACATTATGTTGTGGCTCATTGCCAAGGTGATATTCAGCACCCAATGATGTTTTGCTGTTTTATCAGCTTTCTGTTTAGAAATTCTTCTTGTCTGGGGCCATTATCCTGGTATGAACAGAGAAGCACAGCCTCTTAAGGTAAAACAATGAAATGATTCATTTGGCATGTAATTTATCCATTCAGCTGTCTGCTCCTAACAATAGCAGGATTCACAGTGTTTCACCCATGTTACATGAATTGGTGTTAATAATGGATGCATAAAAAGTGTGTATAAAATTGAAATCTTTGAAAATTTAAAGTATTGTGCTTTCACTGTACATTATTTCATGTGTAAGTAAGTCCTGCTGTGTAACTTACCATAATTTTTTCACTTTATGCATGTGAGTCACCTTTGCAGTAACTGCAAAATGCGTGTCACATGTGCACACACTTTTGTTAATCTATGTAATGATACACACCCTGTGGGGAAGAAGGCCACACTAGGACTGCATATTTTACTGTTGGAGACATGGTGCAGACTATCTTTCTATCGTGCATTAAAGCTGAAAGAATCTTGTGAGAGTTTGCATGGCATAAAAGTAAGTGAGGTACATATCCTAATTGCTGATTAATTTCCCAGCCTGTATAATTCTCTAAATTGTTCCAATTCCAGTATTTAAAGGAACATTGTAAGTCATTGTATATCTAATAGTGCAATCAGCTAATGATCTGCAGCTGCTTAACAAGTCTCTTTGGCGAGTTCAATTTTCTGCAGAGACTATTAGAGGACGCTTACAACCTATGGTTATAATAGTAATGTTTATTTCATTGGTTTATTTACAACCACCTTTCAATCGACATGCAACGAAATTTTACGGAATGGATGTGCGTAACGATATTGATGTAAATGACATCGATACGGAGTCAAAGTTTGGAGCGTGAATTTTCCTTGTTTTTATGGCGTCAAATAGTAAGGATGACGTGGTAATAGTTAAGGTAGAAAATGGGAAGAGAACAAATAGTACTAGTGACGCAGCCTCACCATCTCAGTCGCGTAAAAAAAGAAAGTTATTAACATTGTCGTCAAGTACGGATGAAGTATTGTCGATAGATTGTGATACACGAAAAATAAATTCTACAGATTATAGCTCTTGTACTGGAAGAGGTGAGGGCGAGGGTAAGAAGAATAAGGTGAGAGTTGAGGACAATGAAAATCAACCTTCAGCGGTTAACAACATTACAGAAGAAATACGAGTGCTTGAAGAAAACGGTACAATTTCATCTGAAGACGTTGCTCTTATTGAGCAACAAATGTTGGACCGTGCCCTTGCTCTTAGCCTTGAACAAGAAGAATTGGAGAAACTTTCACGGAGTCATATTTCAAATGAAAGGGAATACCCTACAAGTAATAATACGTCATTACCATCAAGGGTTTCCCCCGAGTGTTCTAACAATTTAATGAATAGTTCACAGCCATTGACAAGTCATACTGAAACTACTTCATCATTGGAACTCATTGCGGCAGAAACTGTAACTGACAATTGCAAAGAGTTTGAGTTGCCCATGCATTGGCAGCCCATGCCAGAAAATTGTCCTAAGAATTATGAATTGTTTATGGTTTTGCCTGATACAGAAGAATACAATACAGTTACTCAAAAATTTCTCCATCAACCACTCTCAGTGTATAGTGTTAAACGTATTCAAAACTTAGAATTTTTAAAACGTTATACCCTTGAAAAGAAGCTGATATTAAGTGTACGTGGGAAGGACTTTAATATCAATGAGCAAAGGTTGTTCCATACCTCAACTGCTAATCCAGATGATATCTGTGAACAAGGACTGGATAACCGCCTGAGCAGATCTGGTGGAAGTTTCGGTGCTGGCATTTATTTCAGGTAACAATTTAGTTGTTAGGTAAGCTATCAGTCACATGCAGTTCCTTGTAATGTGACTACCTGATTTCCTTATTGACATGACTGACCAATGAATTTTAGCTAGATAACCGGTTGTAGTTGTACCACATACAGACAAATTACATTGCCCATTTAGAGAAAAGGCTTGTATAAGTTTTCCGCACTAGTGCTTTTCTGTGAATTAACTTTTTCTGTTGAACTGGTATACATTCATCATAGTGATGATGTGCTGAAGTGTCACTGCTACTGGAGACACTCCTTCCAGCCTGCACTGATGTTCCAGTGTAGAGTTATTCTTGGAGATATAAAGGTTAGTGCTACCATATAGTAACTATGCATTCTTTCCCACTGAAGCCATACATCAAAGGATTTTACTGTACAATAACTTAGTTATTGCCCGGGCAATAACTAAGTTATTGTACAGTAAGGTGCAAGGTGTTTAACACTATAACACATCAGCAATTTCTTTTATTAGTCAAAGCTTTCTTAAAGTCTTTGGTGGGAAAGAAGCCAGTTATATCACAGCAGGAGTATGATATCTTTGTTATTAACACTCGTCCTCGGCTCCGCCTCGGACTCGTGTAATAACAAAGATATCATACTCCTGCTGTGATATAACATATACATATCAAGAGTTAATATATGTAAAGGTTATAACATGGTCAGGAGGGATTTGCCTGATATATACGCACTCGCCCTCGGGTGCGCACAGCCAAGTGTGCTGATATCCAGGTTATACCACACCTGCATCCTTTGATGTAAGGTGTGAAAGTGGTATATATATAGAGGAGAGTGTCCTACTCCCATATACCCCTGTAGAAACGTGTAGCGTAAAGTTATGACATAAAATTTCTGAATTTATCCGTTTCTTCCTGTATAATGACTGACGTCAACAACTGAACATGGGTATTGTTAAAAATCGATTATGCTCGATGGTTTAGCATACAACTAGGAGTTTTTGTATTGTTACTATGGCATCGTGTGGGCTAGCTCATTGTTGCTACAGACATTTTTGGGGCTTCATAAACGTCACAACACAACAACCAGTGTTGTTATGTCATAACTTTACACTATGCGTTTCTACAGGGGTATATGGGAGTAGGATACCCTCCTCTATTTAACTCTTGGTAATATTCATGTAAGAAATTAGTAGTATCATTATGATCAAGTGAAGAGTTAATAATATAGAGAGAGGAGAATATCCTACCTACTTCCATTTAGACTATAGTAGGGTTAATTTTCTGTACCCTTTTCATGTTTACTTAGACCCTTACACATTTGCAAGTGCTTTGATTGGCTAAAATAATAAGCATAGCGGGTAGTAACCAATTAGTAACATGATTACAGGTGCTCGTTTAGTTGTTACAAGCAGCTGCAAAGGTACAATAACTCCTCAACTATAGTCTAAATTAGTTACTTCAAAACCCAGGGGTCTACGTAATTTATAACCCTCAGGCCCTTAGTAGCGCCCAGGGCCTTCAGGTTATAAATTCTGTAGACCCCTGGGTTTTGAAGTTTAACTATTATATAGCCCTGTAGAAACGCATAGTGTAAAGTTATGACATAACAGTTCTGAATTTATCCATTTTTTCCTGTATAATGAGTGACATCAGAAACTGAACATAGTATCATTTAAAAATTGATTACACTCACCCAACTTAACTACCAAATATATGATCACGTACTTCATCATATCGTGAATATTGGCAAAACAAATTTGGCAAATTGGTTGCAATTTGCCAAATTCACCAAACTTTTTTGCTATATATATGGTATTTGGCTAATTTTTGCACTACAAAACTAACACACTACTAACTTGAAAGAGAAACGCAGTCAAGTCCTCATGTTGCCTTGCATACTTGTTACTATGTAGTCGCGTGCGCTGTTGCTACTGACATTCTTGGGGCTTCACAAACGTCACAACTCCACACCCACTGTTGTTACATCATAACTTTACACTATGCATTTCTACAGGAGTAGAATGCTCATATATTATTTAGCTCTTGTTATTATCATGGACTCTTGTTATTATGTAATGCATTTATACCTATCTGTTGTATTTACGTTTATCTGTTATGATTTTTTGGTTACTATGGAGATAACATACGCACCATATCCTCACTAACGCGTAGGTCAAAATATTTCCAATGTTGCTATGGTTCATTAGTACTAGAACTATGAATAGCCATTATTATATGATTAGTTCTGATTACAGTACTCATACACACTATATAGCACCAGTAATAGATGAAAGTTCAAATTTGTTTATAAGCGGATGAACTGAGAATAACATTATTTAACAAAGGGGGGGTATAGTATTGCGTAGTTAGTTGTCATAGTATAACAAATTTTATCCAACTACCATATAGTGAGAAAATATATGGTGGTGGTGGATTGACACTTGGCATTTGGCGGAGGCCTAAAATATAAGCCAACCCCTTTATGCAGGGATTTTTTCTAGAAAGGGGGCACATTGCCCCTAGAAATGATTTGCTCCCTGAGTAGGCCCCAATGATAAACTTGTACCAAGAGTTAATAATATATATAGAGAGGAGAGCATCCTACTCCCATATATCCCTGTAGAAACACGTAGCATAAAGTTATGACATAACATTTCTGGATTTCTCCGTTTTTCCCTGTATAACGAATGACGTAAACGACTGAACATAGTATCGTTATAATATCGATTTACTTATTTTCTAGAAAAATCCCTGTGTATAAATTTGGCAGTTCTGTCAAATCTAAATTTCATCTCAGACCATATGGCATGTGATTACATCTACCATAATGGTTTTGATTATGCCATTGTAGTAACTTGTACATCAGGTTTATTCCTTGACCACCAATTGACACATCATAATTTCATTGCCAAGTTCAGTAGATTTGCTAGAGGGTAAAAGCTTTGTAAACCTAATTCAATGTGTAATTACTAAGTAATTACTAAGTAATTACACAAATTTGAGTGTTGATATAATTAATAGGCTTTATGCATAGCATTACAATATGCCCCCTGAGAGGAGGCCATACTCATGGATGGCTTTTATATGGTTTTCATGCATTGGTATGCTACCACGTGTATAGCAACTGCATATGTCCAGTGAGATGAGTGAGAGAAACTAGGAACACCATTGATATGTGAAACTGAGCCTTCTGAAATACAATACTGGTATACTATTGCATGTTTTGATATTGCATTGCCACTAATGCAGTAGTCATATCATATGTATAACTAATAATATGAGTAAGAAATTTAATAGGTCATAATTATACTCTTGATATTCATAGCATCCCATAACTGATATTGCCTCGTGGTTTTGTTGATTTGCCATATAGAAGAACTGTTAGTTGACAACCTCAGTATGGGTTCAGAGTTTGTGTCAGTAGTAGTGTTTTCATATCTGCAGGCCGTGACCAATAAAACAGATCGCTTCAGTTCTGTATGAAAGTTTTGTGTTTGTTAGTTAATTACGAAGCCTTTAGTTCATTCTTGGATGCTATGTTTTTTAAGCTTCACCAGGTAACTATATTGTTGTTATATCCCCAATGTGAAACATTGTTATCGTGATAACACTTTAATAAACTTTACATTTTGTGATTGTAATGTGATATATATACACATCTCATATGTAGGAGTATCCCAGAGGTGTAAGGGATGTTGGTTTGAGGAGAGAACCAGAAAAGGTTGTTAGAAATCCTGGAGAACAAAGGACATATGATTCTGTCAAGGTATCACATGTTACAAGTCAATAAACAAGTCACTCATTTCCTGTATATTCAGGGAAACATCACTGGAAGAAATGAGTTTGTTGTGTACAATACCTACCGCGTCATGCCTGAGTACATGATAGAGTACACCTTCACAGTCAGTTATTTATTACAATGCATTGTTTAATAGCTTGTGTAAATGCCTAGAAAAATAGTCACCAGATAGCAACAAGACAACCCATGGCATCACACCACCCTCATAGGCCTCCACTGCCTATTCCAGCAGCCGTACCAACAGACCAAAATGATCCAAGATATCTTAACATTCTAAGTACCATGAAAAAGAAAGGCCGAGGTCGTGGTCACAAATGATCATAGCATTTCACTATAAGCCATCCATTAATTGACTTGTGTAGATCATATTACATTAAAATGTAGCAACAGTGACAGCAACCATTTTGTGTATTACACAATAATACAAAACACAAACAAAAACAATCAATCAATCAGCAGTATATACAATAAAAATATATTACATTGGTAAAGTGAAATAATTTATTATTAGCAAAGTGAGGAGTGTTAAGTTACAATTTATGAGTCAAAAGTTGATTCATCTGAAGAGGAGGAAGCTTGCTCCAGCTGTGTTGGCGAAGAGCCCTTTGCATCAGATGTTTCACTCGGCAGTTTTGGTAGACTCTTTCTGCTTGCTATTCTGTATAGACTTAGTGATACTTTAATCGCTTTTAATGCCACCTGCCAATCAATCATTCACACACCAGATCACCCAAGCAACTAACACCTCTGATTACTTACCATCCATTTTCTTTGTGCTTTAAATTTCTTTAATCGAGATATATCAATCCTTGAGAATTTCTTACTCTGTTATGTGGAAATGAACATTTAATAGTGATGAAGTAAGTGGCTTATCATGCAACATGACAGCCCACATGAGGGAGTAAAAGTTCTCTGGCTTCACACATACACATATTTGTGGCACAAGGAAATGTGACAAGTTATGGACTTAAGCATTCACATGAATTTCATTAGAAACAGCAGGAAATGTCATATAAACAATGTATTGCTTACTAGCATCCATGGACTCTTCAGAGCATCAGCTGCAGTGATTCTTCGCCTATTACAAATTTCATGCTCACTATACAGAATCAGTAAGTTACTACTGCTCACCTTGGCTCTGAGATGAGCAATCCTTCTATCATATCTTTAGCCATGGTTGATACCTCGTTAAAGTATTCATCAGGAAATTCTACTTCACCATCCAAAACATTCTGCATCGTTTCGCCATCATTATCACCAAGAAATGGTGAGGCACCACTCAACCTATAATTATCACATATGTTCTATTAACAACCAACAAATTAACACACTAATAACTCACAGTATGTATGTGACTACACCAACGGACCTGTAGGAGAGAGTATAAAAACATCACTAACAGTATTAATAACTGATACGTATAAACTAAAACCTCAAGAGAATTAAAACCCCATCAAGCCACAAGCCACAAGCAACCCCACTGTGTAACCCAAAGCAAGTTTCTTTTATGCATTTAAAAAGTGTCTAGAGGAAATGTAATACATCAAATTCCTTGTACATAATAATTAAGTAGTACAAATCTACTACCATACAATTGCACTGTTCAAGTAACATTTAAACTTCCTTGTAGTAAAATAGACTGAACACAACACATGTACTCACCACATGTCAGCTGCAGTAGTAACAGGGCTATACTTTAACACCTCAGGTGCTGTAGTAAATACAGTAAAAACATGATATCTATCACCTTGCACACACCACAAAGAGTTGGTATAAATTTCTCACTCTGCTACCTACCTGCAAATTCTGGAGTCCCAACCATGACAATAACATCTTTAGTTCCTCCAACATTCCTTGCTACTCCAAAATCTATTATCTTTATCGTGCCATTTGCTGGGTCAACAAGCATGATGTTTTCTGGCTGCACAAATTCAAACACAACCATTAAAATGATATTGCAAAATCAAATTAGTGCAAGATAACAAGATTAGTGAAAGCCAAGGCACAAGCTAACAGGTATCGTGGGATTAGGGAGGAGCTACACAAATTTGTATTTTAGTTTTACAATACCTTTATGTCAAGATGGCAGACTTTATTGTCGTGCAAGTATTTCACTGCTTGGAGAATGTTTCTAATGTACATTATCGCCTCTTGTTCTTCTAAAAAGTCCTTTTCCGTTATGTAATCGAACAACTCGCACCCAGTGAGCCTGTAATGATTCAGTTTTAGGTTATCCCGACACGTGTGTGCCAGTCTTACAATTCTGTAAGCAGAATCCATTCCTTTGCCGACTCGTAGATATCATGAAACTGTAAAACCATTGGATGATTGAGGCTGCGCAATATAGAGGCCTCCCGCTCAATATCTTCCCGAGGTGTCTTGCTATTGCCACATTTAAATAACCATTTTCCAGCATACAACTTCTTAGATTTTTTATCCATACATTTGTAAACTGCACCAAACCTCCCTCTGGGTGACCAGAACAAGACATGCATATATGTCTTTCATCGCCAAATACTTCTTACCTCCCAAGTTCTTCCAACGAACTATACACTTCTTCGAACTCTACTACAGGTTTGAACCCAATGAGATCCATAACACGACAAACAACTTCGTTGAGATCTTTAGCGACAATGAATATTTGCAACGTTTGCAACGCTTTTACGAAGGTTTTTATTGTGTAATATACTATGATGTCATTATGATACAAATAATAATGTTAACAGAAATAGGATGTCATTTCTACACCAGGAACATTAATAAATACATCACAATCAATAATACAGCTGGTGAATAATGGAAGACCTTCAACCAGTAGTTTCCCTACATCCATTCTGTCGATGGCTTTCAAAGCATCAACTATGCCAACAACGTTAGCATTGCATGAAGAACTCTCATATAATTTCAACACACTATCTGTGGGACTGCTTGAGGAAGTGAGCGCATTTTGTATATCATCTGCAAGTCCAAGTGCTAACACAAACAAACACCAATCCTGACCAAATGGGTGGGGCTTGTCTAGTAACAAACAGAAATTGGCCCTTACTTGATCAGGTATTAATTTTAATGGCATGTAGGGAACAGAGTTGATAGTGGCAAGTGTTTCATCACATCCACAGCAAATCAGATCTAAAATACTTTCTTTGTCACTGCCATCTGTTCTGATGAGTAATCCATCTCCTCTCTGAGCCTCAAATAAAGAATATCTTGAATAACAAAAAGGCTCAACGTGTTCTCTCATGTCTCTTGGGCTCAAAATACTGGTTGCTACTGTGGTACCAGGATTGACTTCTCTGATTGTGTCACTGATAACATTGTAAAACTGCCGCAATAGAGCAAAGCATTCTTGGTTTGATCCATCACCTCCGCGCACACGAATTTCAATAGCTTGATTAGGAACAACGTGTTCAACCATCATTTCCACTTCTCCTCGACAGCACTTTAAGCCATCACTCCACAGGCTTAGTTCTTGATCATCAAAATCTTGATTAAAAAGTTTTCTAAGTCGAAGCTGGAGGAGTGGGAAAAGTCCATCTGTGAATATATCACTGCTTGTTTGACAGTAAATTCTAAGCCCAGCATAAATAGTCAAGGACAGGTCTCTCTCCCAGAGACCGTATAGTTTTTCAGCATTTATCAAATAAGGAAATTCAAATTCACTACCTGAATTATCTTTGGCAGTACAGAGTTCAAAGTGCTCAAAAAGCCGAGCAACAGAAAGCGGATCCCACTTGGAGTAAACGCCATTGATATCTTTCAGTTTTACAATACCTGTGACAGACTTGAGGTGGGGGACCATTGAGCTGTTAGGTGAGAAGGCAGCACCAAATATGTACAATCCCAACCAAGAAGGATCCAATAAAACCACATTAGAAAGTGTGCCTTCTCCAATGTATACAACCTAAAAGTGTGAGAGACAAATTTCTTGACATTTGTGTTTGTGTAATTTTGTGTTTAGTACACTACACTTAATACACTACATTAATTATTACACATTGTAGTAACAACTACTAGACCAAAAGACTGACTCTGAGATTACCTCTCCCATGTCATGAAGGAATATTAGAATATCTTTCAAGGACTCTCCTGACACCAAAGGATTAACAAATTCTCTTGTCTTGTGATGAAACGCTGACCAGGTGAGTACTGGCATTTGAGCGTGTTCACATCTCCACTGGGGGAGAAATTTCAATAAAAGCTGTACCATTCTTGGTGCCAATGGCTGAACCTAAAGAACAAAGCAATTAAGCTGCACCGTATACATAACAAACTCTGCATACTTTTATAGTTGCCATACGAAGCGATGCTAGCGTTGAACGAAGTACTCTCATTTCTGTGGATTGTGATAGTCGGCAATCTAGTCTATGGACCATGTCCTGGAACTCAAAATACTGGCCAAACTGTTGTATAGCAAAATTTAAAACTTTGTTGCTATTGCTTCTGCTGTCACCATTAGTGACAAATACATCACCTTCCTCCAGCATTTCAACACCTTGTGAATAATCACCAAAGCTTGCAACAAGCACTACATGTGGTTTGGTTTCAACAGAAATGCTCAAAGTGAGCTTTGCTTTGATACTAGAAAGCCAAAATTTAACCTGTGCTATTTGTGTTTTGATTGGATCCCTTAAGCTAAAGACCACGATAAATATTGAATTTCTAGCATTCATAAACCTCTCGTGTATCAAGTAGTAGTCTTTCAAGCCAGAGAAATCCCAAATGCTAAACCCCTTTGAATTGGGGATAGTGGCTTGTTGAATAGCAATCCCATGAGTTTTTCTGGAAGCCATCCGACTTACATCTGACGATGAAGATCTGCGACGAAACAGACTACGCAAAAATCTACATTTCAGTGATTCCACCAGCTCCGTTTTGCCCACCCCCGATGTTCCGCACACCAAAAGCTTAACACGCTCCATGCACACAGCTCCAGGAGTGAGATCATCCACATACTTGTCTCTCAGGTTACCCTGTGTGGTACAATATTCATTGGCTCACAACACATCATATGATCTGATACTGAAACACAACCCACATCAAATGATACCATAGAATTAATCATTAACATGGATGTTGACAATTATGGTATTATCACCAGATTATTCTAAGCAACAGTTTACTAGGAAATGCACTATTTCCCATACACCTTCAACAATTTTAATTTAGAAAACTTTTTAATTACAAGGAAGCCTATTAACACAAAGTTAGCATTCAAACTGTTCTGAATAACAAACAATGTAAGTAAAATAACAAACACATATCCTACACACACATACAATACACTGCATACTTGTCTAAGATGAAACAGAAGGGAGGCAATAGTATCATGCCCAGCACTAGCTGCTACTTCATCCGCAGTGTAGCCATGCTATAGCATACCAGCTAACTTGTAGTACTAATAGAGGAAGCACTTACTTCAGTGACAGCATGTATATCACAACCTGCTCTACACAGGCTTCTTACAACGTCAACGTGACCATACTTTGCAGCCAGATGGAGTGGTGTTATGCCGTTCTAATTGAGGAGAACACCAGTACAACTAACACAAAGGTTTAGTATTATAGATCCTTATGGCTTACCGTGTTAGCAATGTTAAGATCACAGTTTGCAGAATGTAGGCTCTCAACTATTGCCAGTTGACCTTCCCTGCAAGCATCATGTAGTGAAGTTTCTCCATGCTGTAATGGAATAGTACAATAAAACACTATGGTTTGTGAACTAACATGTGCAATCTATTAACTTAAACATAGTTTATTGTAGGTCACTAGCCATAGAATGACTCAAACAAATTTCACATTAAAAACATTATCCAAAATAGGTATTTGTTATCGATGTTTATTGGAGAAGTACAAAGCTTAAGAATATAGTAACTTGTGCGCAATGAGTGAGATAGCTGGCAATCATAATTATTATATCACTTTACCACTTTTTGTATGTAAAAGAATATTTGGACTACTGTATTTACTTGGTTAAATGCTGCAGCGTTTATTAGCTTAGTTCAGAAAAACAGTGTGGCGACTACCCAAGTGCAACCACTACTCGATACTCGAAGATGTTGTTTATACTCATAATTTTGAAATCGATTGTGGCACTGATCAAGTTCAAGGTGCGGTGTTTAAGGTTAACCAAGTAAATACGGTGTTTTGTAGTATTTGAATATTAAATGCATTATTCGATTGAGCCTTAATCGTGATGACATGTGATATTTGATGAATGGTTTACTGATGTTACACACATTGTCACATGTGTACCATAACCACTTAACCACTCCTTCACAAATATTCATATTAAAATTATTGTATTCAAATCACATAGTTATTACTTTTAAAACTTTGGCATACAGCATGTAGCCCGATAAGCTGGAAAGGAAACCTTACTAACATGGAAATGCATATATGAAATTCTTCACATCATTTTCATTTTTTATTTTTGCTTTCATTACTAGCAATTATAGTATGATAACAACTATAATTATGTGATGTATGTGATTAATGTTTTAAGTATTGAATTCTATTACCTTATCTCTAACGTTGACATCACAGTCCAGTTTGCATAAGTACTGCACAATGTCGTGACGTCCTCTCCGTATAGCCAGCCGTACTGGAGGGCACCCATTCTGCAAAACATAAGTAATAACCATCAGCTGGTTTGGCTCCAAGGATACAAAAATACCCTACCTTGTCTTGCTTGTCAATGACGGCCCCACTGTCACAAAGATACCGCAGGATGTCGTAATGGCCACGTGCAGCAGCAATGTGGAGTGGAGTTTCTCCTTCATTGTTCTGAATATCTAAGTTACCTTTAGCTTCAACAAGACACTCTACCAATGACTGAAAGCCATGCCAGCAAGCACAGTGTATGGCAGCTTCTCCATCCTACCAGTAATAAATGAATTTCTATTAATATATAGTAGTTAATTGTCATGAATTTCAAGGTAACCATGGTTACAAAGAGTATACATAGAGCCTCTACGGAGCATGCAGCAGTTTAGTAACTATATAATGAATAGAAACCTTATCTTGAGTGTCTAATGCAATACCCATTTTGCATAGAAATGACAAGACTTCAAGTTGTCCATACCGGGCAGCCACATGAAGAGCGGTTTCCCCAGCCTAACAATGGAAAAGTATGTAAACATCACTCAAACAACCACTACACACAACAGAGGATAACAAATGTACAGAGACATATACAGTTATTACCACACCTTGTCTTGCATGTTAAGCTTGGTTCCATGAGAACACAAGTATTCTGTTACATGGAGGTGGCCATGGCGAGAGGCCCAATAGAGCGGAGTATCTCCATGCTATTTAAGTGTAAAGACAAAACACTCATTAGTGCAATCATTTCAAAACAAAAATAGGTGCCTGTGGTTGAGTGTATGTTTACATCTACACTTGTGAAGGGTGATTAATTTATCATCACTTATAACCTTGTCTTTTGAATCCAGTTTTGCTCCATTTGCTATCAACAACTTGACTAGATCGAGTTGCCCATACCCAGCAGCAATGTGTAGAGCACACTCTCCATGCTATAGCAGCATCAACACATGCATAAACATACGAACAGTATAATGTTTCAAGTGTCCGGTACAGTGTAATAGGAACAATGCATGCTATGGTGTAATAGGTATGGATAATAATTACCTTGTTGGTTGCATTGACTACATTTGTAGCTTCTTTTAAAATATGTGTAACAATGTCAACATCTCCATTGTCTACAGCAGACAAAAGGTCTTGAACGGGGGAGGATTGTGCGGACTCCTAAGACATACAAGATAACACGTGTAGTCATAGCATTTTAGTAAGACCAAATGACGTCGCAGCTAACAACTGCGACGTGAAATTGAGTCGGTGATGATAATAATATGTCGCACCCATGTATGGGCATAGTGCGTACACCTGCAGAAGACTATGCTACAAACCTTATTCTGAACTGGCGAGTGCTGCTCCCCAACAGACAACGCTGATGCCATTACGCGCCAATCATTTTCAAACTGTTTAGTTTATAAAGCTCAAGCCACGCCCCTGATAGAGTAGACATCGTTTATCATTTTTGTGGTGACGTAGACTGATACTTCTATTTAAAGCGCAGTATACAAGCATGTCTGCAAGAGCCAAAAAAAGAAGTTTGGACCCGTCTCCTGAACACGAAGGTAAAAATTTTAAAGCACTTTTAACGTATTAGTTTGATAAACTGAAGGGAGGAGGCCACATAAACGCTTTCGAGGAAACTTTCGAGATGGCGGGCAAGAACAAGAGCCAAGTGACGAAACCAAACTTGAAATGTTGATTGAGAAAGTTGGAGAAAAGGTACTGTAATGTAAGCACACGAGCTGAGCAAAGCTACACATTTTTAATATCAAAAGAGTACAGCTACTCTGGAAAAGAACCTGGAGACTTTAGCTAACGTCCTTGTGGATGATCTTAAAACATATAAAGAGAAAATTTTGCAAGTAATATGCAACTGGTGAGGATATAATAGATTAATAAATGATTGTAAGCATTACACCATGCAGTGCTACAAGCCATCCAGAGAAGACTACCATATACTCTACACTGGTTGGAATACTGAATGCAAGAAGGTTTGAAGTTGGTGAAGAGGTTTGGGTACTTCACCAAGTGTGATGATGTCCTAACTACTGCTACTATAGTTTGTAGACATGATGGTGGAGTCACTGAAGGAGAATTTGGCATTAGGTAATTACGAGAAGGTCAGAAAACTAGTCAGATTCTTGGCTGATCTGGTCAACTCAAAAGTTGTGACGTCAGCTTCCATAATGAGCCTTTTTGATACGTTTATCACTGTCACTTATGAACCAGATATACCTCAGGTGTGTGTGTGTGTGTGTGTGTGTGTGTGTGTGTGTGTGTGTGTGTGTGTGTGTGTGTGTGTGTGTGTGTGTGTGTGTGTGTGTGTGTGTGTGTGTGTGTGTGTGTGTGTGTGTGTGTGTGTGTGTGTGTGTGTGTGTGTGTGTGTGTGTGTGTGTGTGTGTGTGTGTGTGCACACGCTAGAGCTGTGTGATTAACTCAATTATGCAATTAATCGATATAACACTAATTGTGATACACAATTACAATAATCACAAAATTTTTAAAATAACCGATTATTCACAGTATGTATTTTTAAGAATTAATGATTTTTAATGCCACAGTATTATGTGAGGAGCTTGTTGTACATGTAGAGTATGCAAATTATGGTATGTGAAATGATAAATTCATTGCTGGAAATATGGTTGAAATATGGTTGAAATATGAAATTTACCTTGAAATATATAGCATGCAATTAATCGCACAACCGTGATTATGAATCAACAATCACATGCAGTTGTAATAATATTGTTCTCATAATCGCACGGCCCTAGTGCACACGCACATGTGTCTGCATGCATACACACGCATGTGTGTGTGTGTGTGCATGCATCCGCTTGTGTGTGTGTGGGGGGGATATAGTGCACGTGTACATTTGTACATATATGCAACACTTAAACTACAGATACGATCTGACTGGTACGTGTATTGTGTGGTGTCAGCATTACCATGGGTTGGGAGGGAACTACAAGAGAAGAAGAAACATGAACTAGAACGACTGGTAACTGCCATCGACAACTACATGAGGTTGAGTTAGTATGTCATCTCATTCGCTGCATCAACTTTAACCCACTCAGCAAGCGACGTACAACTTACCTTCCTATCCTGCAAGTGTGGGCAGTACCTAACCCTCATGAGCAAGCAGAGGTTAGTATTGTACACGGCGTATACTCGTGTTTCCCAGTATCAACATATAATGGCTGTCAATGTAGTACCTGGAGGTGCTTTGGAATCAGATACAGAAGATGCGTACAAATGGTTGGAAGGTATTGCATTCTCTGAATGGTAGCATGTTATAATATAGTCGTGTACTGTAGGAACGTGTCTTGTTGCGTACTTTTATGGCATTTGAAGGAGAAATAGCCAGTGCAATGTCGGTCAGTACATTTCATAGTTTTCTGTTTTCCTTATGTTAACAAGTTTTAACATACAGCATCCCTTGTCACCAGTCAGTGTTCCGATACATACCGAGTCCTCAGTCTATCCTTTACCCAGAGCCATATTTAGGATGTTTGGAAATGATGATTTACAAGATGTTGACAGTGTAAGGCTTCTTGTATGACTAAGTTTCTCCCCTTCATTGTGTTGATTCATTGTAGACTCGAGGTCTACCTGCTGATGACTCCATTGATAGATACTTGGCTGAGGAAACTATTTCTGATATTTCACAAGCTTATTCAAGTAACAGAAAGAACGGTGCAGTCCAGCTAGCATTGTTCAGCCAGCGTGTTAAGATACCAGTGAACTACCTTGTAATTGAAGTAATCTCTTGTTTACCATGGCAACCGGTTGTGTACTGTTGATGTAGGTGTTGATGGGGAAGATCCTTCAATTACCTTGTGCTGAAGAAGTGCCAATTTATTATAGCTGTTTATTGATAGAGCTTTGCAAGTGTCATCCAACAGTCTACCCTCTCATTGTGAGTTGTAGGGGTCTGGCGGGCTTTCCTCAACACTCATCTCATGTTAACTGTTACAGTTGTCACAGGCCACCAAGATGTTGTTTGAGAAGCTTGATGGCATGAATACTGTGTGTGTGAACAAGTTAGCTCTGGGCATATAAAAAGACACTATGCGTCAATGTTCCTTGTTTCAGATTTGCTGCATGGTTCTCTTATCATCTCAGCAACTTCCAATTCCAGTGGAGTTGGAAAGAATGGTAAGTACAGTGATTTTTATTGTTACTTGACAATGACGATGATGGACTAGGGAGGATGCTCTTACGCTACCAGTACATCACTGTAAAATGAAATTTTTAATGGAAGTGTTCACTAAATGCTCTAGGTAATACGATACTAATAGTAAGACTAACTACATGTGCATCTGTGTAGGCTTGCAGAGCATGAAATGATGGTGGAACAAATTCCTCTAGAATTCAAAGGATTGATTCCTCACGAGCCAGAACCCATCTTCAAATATTCCTCAGAGGAAGACAACAGTAAGTGTTGGTTACCATGCATGGTGGGTCGTCACCATGTGATGTTGCTCAGCTGCTCCGGTTGAGTCCGAACTAGTTGAACAATTGTTGACTGCATTCAAAAACAAAACACCTGAAAAAGATCTTGCCATTCTCTTGGACACTTTAATCATACAGTATTTTCCTGAGTTATGCAATGACAGAGAAAGTATGGCCACATATTAACTAGTAGTATCATTGTCACCTACCTCATTACAACAGGTTTAGTGGTAAAGAAAGTTGACATACTGACGCAGTGTGTTCTACAGGTAGGGGCCAAGACGATCAGTCACAGCTTTAATGCTTTTGCCAAGTAACTTGAGTGCATATGTAAAGAGACGTTTAGATGAAATCTGTGCATTAAGGTTTCGACCGTTGTTTTTGAACATTATCAGCACAGAAAAGGAGCGTATGGTGTGTCTGCAGTCGGTTGCTGACTTTTGGCAGCTCAACTCACAAGTGTGTGTCATTATCATAATTATAATAAATGATATGCTAACAATTTGTATGGTGTGCAGTGGCAGTCACTGATAATAGATAAACTGAACAAGATGCAAATTATTAGTACCCTTACAATTATTAACTGGCTGTTCTTACCTGAAACAGTTGGAGGATTCATTAGGTTAAACAACTGAAATTTCTAACATCATTTTTTACGAAAATAAAAACACAGGCAAGGTCTTTGGGATATCTTAAAGGCTGCTCTACGCAAGACAAACAATACATACCACAAAGTAAGAATTACATAATTATACTAAATGAAATTTTTAATCTTCCTGGCAGGCTTGTGAGGAACTTGAAGAGGGTAAAAGAAAGCTTGAGAAACTATCGGTAAGGACATCAACTGTCACTTATTGTATAATTATCGTGATGTCACTCTTGTACATAATAATATTATGCATTTTATCTTGTTTACTTACACTCTAATGTCTAACACAATACACGACGTAATCCACCATGTTTAGAGCCTTGATGACGTAGCAATGGGCAGCAACAGTGATAGGGATGAACTAGAAGAACAAGCCAGAAAACTGGAGGAAGAAGTGGATGATGCCGACAAAACACTGAACGAGATTTATGTCACATTTTGTCAGGCAAGAAGAAAGCATCAAATGATGAAATAAGTTTTCACTTCGTTTTACCGTAGAAGTTTGTGGTGACCTTGTTGGAGCACTTGCACAATTGTGATACTACCGACCACAACTACAACACTGCTTGGTACCAGAGCATGTGTGAAGGATTCCAGCAGATTTTGCTGCAGGTGAGTGATAATAAATATTAGCATACAAAATGCAACAAGAATGCTTCTGCAGAATCACAATGAACTAGTGCGATGCATCCCCAGTCTAGAGAACAGTGTGTTCACTGCTGACCTGGATGGACGCATTATTAAATTATTTACTCAGTTTCAAGCACTTGTTAGTTAAGCTAATTCTTGTATTTGCAGTATTGTTACACATTACTATAATAAGTCTTGTTAAAAATCCGATACCCGACCTTTTCTCTCCCAATCCCCGTATCTGGTAGGTTCTGGCCCAGCTGGACCGCCTCTTTCCCCGGTGTGTGGATTTACTCCGCCAGGCCACACGGAAAGCGGATCTTTTTCTGCATCGGGATGCTTTTGTTCCGATTTATTGTCTTGAGTGGCGTTATTTGAAGTATCGGAAAATCTTGCGGAGTAAGTTACACCTTGTCTTAAATGCTTAGAAAAGTACTTAGAATGTGCCGTAATCAACCGAAGCATTACTACAAACCAGTACCGATCACGAGGCCCCAAGACTATCAATTCATAGTTACAATTATACGGCGGGGGCGCTTTTATACTACTAGCAACGCGAAATAACGATCTGACCACGCGAGACTAGCACAATTCTATACATGATTACATTGTTCAGTTCATGGTAATTTTGCAGATTGAGTTATTGTAACTTGCGCAAGCCGCTGGTTTTTATGGCGAGGACCTACTACAATTTTTGGATACATAATTTCATACCTACGCCGTCATAAAATTTCAGAAATTATTAGCTCACATTTTGTAGTGAAACAATGCAAAATGACGTGTTATATATTTAGTCACCACCACCACCACTCATTGCTTCCTTCATTTTTAATCGTTTTAACTTCTTCTTGGACACTTTCTTTGAAGATACTTCACTATCTAATTTAGGCACTGCTTCTTCTTTCTCCGTTAATATCAACTCAATATGACAGGGTGAACTCATGTATGCTATTAAAAGTGTATTTATACTAGCAGTTATTATGTTTTACTGCTTACGATTAATCCGTCCATGAGCCCTGTATGTACGACGACGCATCTTTGCAGCTCGTTGTACTAAAACATGATCTATTATTAAGGCATCTGTATTCAATGCCTGCAGGGAACATATGATATGTTTGCACACTACGATTCTCATACCTTGCTCTCTGCATTGCTCTCCGCATTCTTCAATAATTGTAATAGAATTTTTGCACTCTTCTCAGGCCATCGGCCTTGGGAACATTTGTGATTCTTAGCTTGAGCTTTTCTACCTACTCCACCATTAAAACGTCTAAATGGTATTATCTGTTTCTTGGCTATCACATCTT
This sequence comes from Spongia lamella, assembly GCA_963930835.1. NCBI lineage: Eukaryota > Metazoa > Porifera > Demospongiae > Dictyoceratida > Spongiidae > Spongia > Spongia lamella. Next base: position 10,802,104 of record OZ005750.1, on the reverse strand, counting down.
TTAAATACCGAACTGCTTTCCTTAAATGCATATTCTTCACCGCTTTTGCCGTTTCCCTCGTGTTCTATGGTGTGCAACAATTAGAGTATGTTCCTACCGAGTATTTTCTCCCTACCTTAAAATGCACGCGTAAATCGAACCCCCTAGCCTTACATGCTATACAAGAACACATGGTGTTAAAAATTACACACAAAATCTACATACATTTTGTGGGGTTATCCGGCTGCACTGAATATCGTCCCATTATCCTCTCCCTATTAAAATATTACTTATGTATATAACCATACATGATAACTACATGTATTATCATATACACGAGCATGATGGAAAGGGATTACACAAGCACGCGCATACTTACCTTACTACACCATGCAATTAAAATCACGTGATGTCAAAAGGTGTACAGAGTTTTCCTAAGTCCTCGTAGGCATTTTGTGTTGTGTTCGGGGTTGACAACAGAACTCGAACTACATTTTGTATGTATTGATGTCGGGGTAATGGCTACTGGCAGTACTTTGGTTCATCGTTCTACTGGTTCTGGAGCGACCTCAAATCCAAACAAATCTGATTTTGATGAAAAGGATGACCAAGAAGCTACCAATAATGGGTACGAAGACGATGGAGGTGACAGTAAAAGTGCTCGTTTGACGTTAATGGAAGAAATATTATTGTTAGGCCTTAAGGATAGAGAGGTAAGATTTACACAAGGTGAATAATGTTATTACAGTAAACAAAGATTGATGAACGAATTCGTAAATGTACATTACACGTTCTGTAAATAAAACTACATGTTTTCCTTGTGTGTGCATGGATGTTTATTGTGATTCTAATGCAAGCCCACTGTTGTTTTCAAAAAGGGTTATACATCATTCTGGAATGATTGCATATCATCTGGCCTGAGGGGATGTATGATAGTGGAATTAGCCTTACGAGGGAGGGTTGAATTGGAAAAACAAGGAATGAGACGCAAGGGGCTTCTCTCCAGAAAACTGCTCTGCAAGAACCCGGCCAACACTGGTGATGTTCTCCTTGACGAAGCTCTAAAACACATAAAGGAAACAAATCCACCAGACAATATTCAAAACTGGATAGAATTACTTAGTGGTAGGACATCATTGATATATTGCCATAGTGTTACATGTTTTATGCATAGGGGAAACATGGAATCCACTCAATCTACGCTACCAAATCAGAAATGTAAGAGAAAGGATAGCCAAGAATTTGGTAGAAAAGGGAGTGCTAACAACTGAAAAACAGAACTTTGTACTGTTTGATATGACAACCCATCCACTCACGGACACTACTGCAAAACAGAAGCTGATAAAGAAGCTTCAAGATGCTGTCCTCACCCGCTGGGTGAATGAAACTAACCGAATGGACAAGAGAACACTGGCTCTTATTATTTTAGCACATGCTTCTGATGTGCTAGAAAATGCATTTGCATCTTTGCAGGATGACGACTATGACCTTGCCATGAAAAGAGTTAGGGAATTATTGGATAGTGAGCCAGAAACTGAAGTTCAAAAACAAGGAGCTAATGATGTGATCTGGGCAGTGGCTGCAGCGTTCCTAAAATAAAACTGGTACAAAATTGTAATTAAGTATACACATTGTTCCATCTGGGAAATATTTTCATGATAATCATTATAATATATAATAATATGATCTGATTGGCTATACTGTAACCATGGTTATCTAAGCAACATATACAAATACAAAAATAATCACTTGTTTCTGCTAGCAAACTTGACTAGAAGTGTTACCTTTCCTTCTGGTTCATTCTTCATCAATTCTATGACTTCTCTGTGTGTCAGGTGAGCAAAACTTTTCCCATTCATTTCAAGAATTTGGTCGCCCTTACTGATTTTACTAGACTGATGTGCAGCTCCTCCTGCGAAAACTTCTTTTACAGTTACTGGCCTATTGATATCAATTCCTCCAATCAACTGCATTCCTAGTCCTTGTGCCCCTTTCCGTAGTTCAATGGCTTTAACTGTACCAAAATCTCTTGGTAGTGTATGATGTCCACTTTCATGTAATGATGATGTACTTTTGGTATTTTTCCCTGGTTGGAAATGCTTGGACATCTTCCTGCGTGGAGTGGGGATCTCTGGAATGGGATCATGTAGAGCTTTTCTAGAGGCACGTGGAGATTGATTTCGTGAGCTAGTTAGTGATGGTACAGCAGATGAGAGGGGAGTCCCCTTAAGCTTGTCAACACCCACATAACGAACTGCTACAATGGTGATGTGATCCCCGGCACCTCTCAGTATCTCAAGTGCTTCCCTGTTGGTGACATTAGAAAGGCTGATTCCATTAACCGATAGCAGTTTATCGCCTTGTTGTAGTTTTCCATCTTTATCAGCTAAACTTCCCTTTACAATGTTCTTCACACCCACATCACCAGTTGGTGTATCTATGCCTCCAGTTATTGTTACACCAAGTTTACTTTTCCCCTCCTTGTGGAATTCAACCGTAAACTTTTCTTCTCCGATTTTCACAGCTTCTGCTGGTTCTTCATTGTCAGAAGTTTCAGATATCTCGTCAATACTTGATTGAAAAGCAACAGGTTTTCTTGATAATTTCCCGGCAGGTCGTGTTGCAACAACTTTCAATTCATTTCCTGCATTTCTTAGTACCTCTAGTGTTTTCTTGTACGTCAAACCACATAGGCTGATTCCATTAACAGAAAGTAGCTTATTGCCTGCCTGTAGCCTCCCATCCCGGTCAGCTAAACTATCCTTCTTAATACCCCTTATTCCAACACCATTTGTGGTGTCTATGTCCTCTTTGATAGAGATACCAAGCTGTGTGTTTGCATCTTTATTGAAAATAACTGTAAAAGTTTCTTCTTGGCTAACAAATGTTGATTCATCATCACTCTCACTGCTAACAGAATCTTTTGACAGTTTAGCTGCTGGAGACAACACTGCAAGATTTCCTTTTTGTTCTAACTGGAATTTATCACTACTTTTATTATCAATGACAGCTGACCACTTATGTTGGTGTGCTGTTGTCCTTACACCATCTAATTTTGGGCTTTTGGGAGGAACTCTAGGGGGTGGTTTTGGGGGAGCGTTGGAGGGTATTGGAGGAATGCCAGGCATTTCTTGTTGCAACAGAACTTCATCACCACTTTCGCTATCAAATGAGTCTACCGACACTGTACGTACTAGTTCAGTCTTTTTAGGAGGAGCACTGGAAGGTGTATCCAGAAGGGCACTGGAGGGTGGACTTGGAGGGGCACTAGAGGGTGGATCTGGAAGTGTACCAAGAGTATCTTCTTGCTCTAATAAGAGCTCATCGTCACTTTCACTGTCAAAAGAATCCATTGATATGGCCTGTGCTGGTTTTGTAATAGTGGGGGGCGGTTCTGGTGGAACTTTAGGGGGTGAGTTTGGTGGAATACTGAGCTTCTCTTTTAACAAAAGCTCCTCATCTCCACTTTCACTGTCAAAAGAGTCCATTGATATCGTATGTGCTGGTTTTGTATTTTGTAAGGGAATATCAGTAGTGCATGGTGTACCATTCTCTTGTTGTAAAATAGCTTCATCGCCACTTTCACTATCAAAAGAATCTACTGACACTGTATGTGTTAGTTTTGTATACTTTGCAGGAGGGCTGGAAGATGGCTTTGGTGGAGCACTAGATGTTAGTTCTGGAGGAGGAGCATTGGAGGGTAGCTTTGGAGCAGATAAAAACTGTTCTTCACTTTTACCATCAAAAGAATCTTGGTGTTGAGTTGTTGCTTTTATACCATCTGGAAAATCATCAGGTGACCTCTGTTGTTGCTTTGAGCCATTTCTTCGCTTAGCCACTATCTTAAATGTACCAACTAATTTATTGACTTTAGCTGAAGCACTCTTCCAGGTTAGTCCAGCCATTGTAGTATTCCCAGCCATCACAATCTCATCACCAACTTTAAACTTATTACACCTATCTGCCAGCGACCTGGGAGTAATTGAGTGAATGTAGATTGTCTTTTGTAGCATGTCAGACCCTCCTGCTATATTCAATCCTAATGGTGTGTTCTTTGGACGATTAAGCTGTAGAATATATGACAAAAGAAATTAAAAAATAAACAATATAAATTAGCTCTCACCGTGACAGTAAATGTGATTGATTCATCGCCACTCATTTGATTGGCAGGCATTACAGGCTGTTCTGGATGAACAATAGATGTCACCTTACTGTCTACACTATGCTGTTGAGCTGCTGCTTCTGAGAGTTGTGAGGTGTTTGTAGAAACAGGGGCAAGTAGTTCTTTTTTCCCAGAAATAGACTTCTTGTTGCTGTCTCCATTTTGCTGTATTTCTTCTTCCTGATGTTTCTCTTCTAATTCAGCTACTTTTCTTTGAGCTACTATCTTAAACAAGCCAACCAGCTGGTTGATTTTATCTGAAGCAGCCTTCCAGGTTAGGCCAACCATCAGGTCATTCCCAACCATGACAATTTCATCACCAACTCTGAACTTATTACATCTATCAGCTAAAGAGTCGGGAGTGATTGAATGAATGTAGACCATCTTTTGAGGCATATCAGATCCTCCAGCTATGTTTAATCCCAATGGTATGTTCTTTGGACAGTTGAACTACACATTACAGTGTACAGTACATATGTAAATTATTCACTAGCTAATTATACATAGGCGGTGGAAGTAGGGGGGCCATGGCCATTCTTAAATTTTAAGACTCTCCATAGGAATTTAATTTTTGCAATAGAAAATCACTTGAGTTTAGCTAAGTGGCCCCCCTAACTTTCGGTAGCTTCCTCCGCCCCTGAATTATATGTGTAGCTAACCTCAACAGTAATAATGCCTTTATCTGATACAGTGTCTTCACTGGGTGACAGGATGTACTGGCTCCAGTCATCTTCAGTGGGTGGAGCCATGGCTAAAATTTTCACTGGACCTTTTGGGAGTCTTTTCAGAATTTGTTCAGTTTCTGCAAGAGACTTAAGTGCTTCATTGTTGATAGATAATAAATGATCCCCTATCCTGTAAGTGATAACCATTCAACCATGTTAGCTATATTTATACTCTAACTTTATATTTCCATCTTTACTGAGTGGACTGCGAGAGTTTAATGCTTTAACAAATATGTCTCCCATTGTACCACAATCAACTGTCACGCCTAGGCCCCAAAATCCTTTTGTAACTTCAATTTCAAATGGTCCTGTTTCACTTCTTGATCCAAATAAAATAGGAGCAGGTTTCTTCTTCTCCATAAATTTTGTCTCAGCAACTGCTTCATTAGCTGAATTGGTATCAGGTACTTTCTCTGCTTGGTCTCCACTAAGCGTCTCCATAGGAATATCATGATGGTCACCACCTGAAACACCAACAGCTTTGGTAGCATCTTCTGATGTTAAAGGTGCCGGCTCTTGTGTATCATTAGTTGATGGTAAAGTGTTTATGGGATAACCGATAGGTGACGGGGAACGACGAGCTGCAACAGGAGAAGACTCCGCTGAACATTTAGGTGTTATTGCTGGCAATGGTGATACCACACTACTGCTCGACCGCTTGGCTACTATTGTAGACACAGACACAAAACTACTAAGAGAAGATGGTCGTCGTTTATTAGAAGGAGGTGAAATTTCTTGTGATGAGTAATGTCCCAGTGAATTGGTTAGTTCATATACTTCGGATGACCGTTTTGTGGTAATAGGTAATTTTCTACTCGATCGTCTAGAAGACCCCCTATTACTCATATTGTCAAAGTCCGTGAAAGATCCTTTTCTGGATTCTAACTGTGGACTATCATCAGTGGATACTAGGCTACTCCTACTGCCAGTGTAACTGGCTCTGGAATAACTGACTCTGGGACTGTAGACAGAATCTAACTTATAATCGGGATCTCTGTAGATTTCAAGTTTGCTTTGTTTAGGAGCCTCATTTAAGCTTTGCAGTACTTGAGCATGTGGTATTCCATGCAGAGGCAATCCATTTAATGATACCAAGATATCTCCTGGTTTGATACTTCCCTCCTTGAAACTTCCTGCTGCAAAACGTCTCACCTATAAGCATTATATAAGAGAAAGATTAAGTTTTACAACTTATTATATTGACCAACCTACCATAAAGTAACCTTCTCGGATTTTCTGACACGGAACAATGGTTAGCTTTCCTTTTGATATTTTTTGAATCTCAAGCATCAAAACTGAATATCCCACTGGAGGACCATCTTCTTCTATTTCTTCTTTTAATATTTCTTTATGTGTCATGTAGAGGGGAGTGGAAGAACCAACAGAAAGAGTTTCATATGCAGGGGGAGAGCTGGTTGGCACTGGTGGCAAGTCTTCCCCAAATATTACACTGGTTCTTTGTCCAGTGGAAAAAATGCTACTATCACTAGTTTGGATTGTGATGACATTATCACTTGAACCCTGACCACTTTGTCGAATAAGTGCAGCAGGTGAGACGTCATCAAGTTCATCTTCTGAGTACTCTTCCTGTCTTATACTGTGTAGTGATGCTTTAGCTGACGACTTCAAATCATCCAAACTATTTTGTATGGAGGATGTGTTAGCAGATTTTAATTTTTCTGTAGCATAGAAATCATCCAAGAGTGATGTTTCACTTCCACTGTGAGAGCTTAACACTTGTGAGGAGCGTGATACCAACATGGTCACTTGACCAATGGACTTCTTTAGTAAACTAATCACCTCAGAATGACTCATCCCAATTATTGATCTACCGCTGACCTCAAGTATTTCATCTCCGCATTTTAGTTTGCCTTCCAAGCCAGCAATGCAGTCAGGGAATACTCGTGTCACTAAAGCACCCCTGTGTGGAGTTTTATCACCTGCCACAACCTCAATGCCCATCCTACTGCTACCCTTTTCAAATTCAATCAGCTCTCTTTTTACAGTGTTAATGGACGGGTGTCGATGAAGTCTCCGCAATATGTTTTCAGTGCTCATGTTAACACTATTTTCAACCTTAGCTTCTTGAGAGACTTTTGCTAGAGAGACTGGAGGCTTGTCAGAGTCTGGTGTACTGCTATGGTGGGAAACTGATGATGGTGATGATGATGATGTTTTAACATGTTCATCGCTGGTGGGTGAACTTTTAGGGATAGTATCTGGATGAATATCTGACACTCCAGCATGACTTGTGTCCATAATCTCATCAGACTAAATAAAACCCTCTAATAGTACACACACATAATTTACAGGATGGCCATACCTCAATATTTTCGTTTTCTTTATAACTGTTCACCAGCGGAGAAGTGACTGGTTGCAATGATTTATTATCATCACACAATTTATCCAGTTCACTGATAACAGCAGTAAGATTTGCCGGTCTCATTAGTTTTAAAGGTACTTTCCCAGGCTTAATTCTCTTAAATATCTTGTCAACATTTTCAATGGCAATGCCCACCAGACTCAAACCATTTACCTCTAGAATTTGATCACCTCGTCTGTTGATTATGCAGATTATTAGGTTATCATTTACAAACATTTCAAACTTACTGGACGTGTCGGACATTCTCAGCACTAGTCACCTTTTGAATCACAATGTCGTAATCATTGTCACTCTCGTATGTAGCTAATTTTGCCAGCTCAAGGCCAAGACCAAATTTAGCATCTATTATCATAGGCATATAAGTACAAATGTGACTGGCTCTGCGAAAACCCTTCATGTTCACGTACTTTACAAAATAGCTATTAATCTTGATAGTTGCATCAATTTTTAAATGCTTTGTATTAAAAGTAGCGGCTGGCAAATTTATACAACATTACGAGAAATGGGTAAAGAGTTATGATATTTTAAAATTCTAAAAATGGGTCAAAATTTGTATGCGAATATGGAGGGTTTTCACGAGCCTATAAAACATCAGATGGAAAATTTGACATTAAAATTGATTTGGTGGTTTGGATCATGTTTAATTTTGCCAATTGCTTGCATTTGTACATGAGAATTGACTCATATTTTAAGTCTCCACCAAAAAAGTGCCCAATTTTCCAATGCGGCAAATTAAAATATCACCAAATTTTCCCGCTATGTGGTATGCTTACCATTGGTAAGTAGTACTGTGATTAGTGTTCCTTTTGTTATAGAAGACGTGTTAAAAACTTGCTTTCTTCCTTTTGATATCACCAATGACACCATTCCATATTTGGCAAATTCAGCCTGTAACAGGTAACAGTCATGTAAGAACATTGTGGTTAGTTACAGTTGCTAACCCTTATTATTGATGCGGCATCTTTGGCAGAATGATTCACCAACTCCTGGTTATTTACTTTTACAATAAAATTGCCAACACTCACTCGACCATCTCTTGCAGCTAAACCATCCGGATCTAAGCTCTTGACAAATGGAAGACCAGATCCATCCTTCAATTGGCCCAATGCAATGCCAAGTTTCTTGTTCTGACTCCGAGGAATCACAATAGTTTTGACTGGCGGTGATGGAGGCATACCCTGTGACAGACTACTACTGGACATCCTGGCCCAAGGGGTGACCATCTTCAGGTCTCCAGACATCCCTGATGGACTGAGTGACTTGTGCTCATCATCAATTGACGTTGTCTCAGATTCCAGTGATTTTCCCAGTGACATTTCCAACTGTATCATCTCCATATCATCGTCTTGTTTCTCAGTATGTATATTTGCTTTTGATCTATTCTTCTTAAAAATTTTCAGCACTTTAAAAGTACCACTGGAGCTTTTTTCTTTCTTAGGAGCATAATCTGTACTGTCTGATGAAATTTTTCTATTCTTTTTACCCACAGGAACTTCCTTGTTAAATTGTGATATTGATTCACTGGAAGCAATGGGAATTTCAGAATGTTTAATATTTGCTGTAAACGTTTTCTGTTGAGGTGAAATGATACCATCCTCATCTACATCAGTATCTAACAATTGATGTGGAACATGTTGACTATTGGTTGTTGCATCTTTGGACGATGTATGTATATCGTGTGCTTTCCCATTGGCTGAATCATGAGCATACTCATTGTCTAAATCGTGTGCACTTTCAATGGGTGAATTTTGCTCAATATGAGTTACTAGTGGTGAGATGGAATTCTGTACATGTCTCTCTTGAATTGATGACAATGAAAAGCGCGAACTACACATGGAGGTCTGTCCAGAAGGGTGTAGTGACTGTGGTAGAAAATAAATAGTACACATCCTTTTGTGTAATAGTTTTATGTTATACTATATGTGTATGGTACAATAACCTGTACCATACACACACTATGGTATAGAATAGGGTTGTGCAATAATAGAAAATCTCATGCACGATTATCACAAATGTTCCATGTATGCATGAAATTCACCAAAACACTACTACCTAGTAAATGTACCAGTAGCAACAAATATACAGTAAATCATTAATTTTACCTAAAATATTAGGTATCATGATAAATATTATCACGATAATGATAATATTTTTCATCACGATTATCACGATTATAGCACCGCACTGTTATAGAACATTATAAAGTTGTAAAAGCATCACAGAGTTGGTTACTACACTCTCGACTCTTAGAATAAAAGACAAATCACAAATTACCTCAGTTGCTACAACAAGTTGGACCATCCCTGGCAACGACTTCAGAAACAAGTCAGCTTCATTGTGCGTCATTCCAACCAGACTACGTCCATTAGCCATTAAGAGCTCATCGTTGACTTTGAGCCGTCCATCCCTGTGAAGTAACACAAAGATTAGTCACTCCATCTCACATGTACATACAAACCTATAAGCAGCGCCATCCACTAGAATTTCTTTAATGAAAATGCCAACATCGCCATATTTTGATCCTTTTCCACCAATGATGTTGAGACCAAGAGAACGCTTCCCTTTTAATAAATGAATCTTGTGAACTTTTCTTTTTTTCTGCTTAAGAAAAATGTTATAATGCAAGTAAAGCTGTGATGAGTCACTGTACCGTTCCTAAGAGGCCAGATGAGGATGGTTGCATTGCTTCACGAGCAATATGTGCCGCCACTTCAACTGTACTGGTGATTGCAATTTGGCTGGATCTCCGGGAGCCAATAGATGGTGCGTAAGATGGATGATTGTGAATAGACGACGATGAAGAACGCCTTGAAGAGAAACTTCTTGAACTTTGCCGGATTGAAGTGTCATTCTCCACTTCTGCTGTGACAGTAACAGATTCACCCTGTTTTGATCGCTTGGCCAGAGGTGGCTCCATTGTAAATGGAGATGGTGGTAACGTCCTTGAATGCTTCAAGTTACTCTTCAAGGCTGAGCTTATAACTTCAAGAACCACTTTTCCAGACCGCTGAGCAGTTTCAAGAAGCCACCTAAAATCAAAAAATGTGATTGGTTAACACTGTGATGATAATTACCTTGCTCTTCTCAAACTGGACCCTGCCAATGAGTGGCCATTTATCTTGAGAACTTGATCACCAGCTTTTAGGAGGCCACTTTTGTCAGATATACTAGCAGGCTTGATCAAGCTGATCATAATGACGGAGTAAGAGCGTAATGGGAGCGCTACTGAATCGAAACAAATGCCCAGCCTCTCATCTGGAGTACACTCTAGTTCCACTATAGCAGATCCTGAACTGACTCCATTCTTTGTAATAACAGGAAAGATTTCGGTACAGTATCCAGTGAGTAGTGAGATAGCCGCATTCAACGATGTGTCGCTTTCTTCGTCCTCTACGTATTGCTTGAACTCCCATAGTAAGTTTAGAGTACGCTCGGCGTCGGTAATAGATAGCGGCATTGTTTCCCGCGGCAAGTATCTATGTTAACGGAATATGCTACAAGCAGAACTATCACAACTTTGGCTGAATGGCATACAGAACTCGCCTTGTAACTCTTTGTGCAGAATTATCAATAGCAACTAATGTGCCACGCCCATAAATGAGTTTGTAAACACGTGTTTCTACAGTAGTCAAAAATGTCCGGGAGTCAGGCAATGTCGGAAAAAGAATTTCTACGCAAGAAAGAAATGCAGGACAGAGCATTTCTTCAGTGGGTTACTAAAAAGAATGAAGAAGAAAAGGTACCACTCCTACCAGTATACTCTCCGTGTTACCACATACATTACCTCAGGCTAAGAGGGCAGCCATACAAGAGCAGGAAAAGCTGAAATTAGAACAGCAGAGACAAAAAATATTGATGGGTAGGACAGCATACTCACAGTGGATCAAGTTGCAGAAAGAAAAGGATAAGTTACTGTTGAAGCAAAGGCAACGAGAACATGGTGAGACCTCTAAAAGTCATTTTATTACGAAGGTAGCTACCCATGCAGTCCGGCATTGCAGAACAAGTAAAATTGGATCACCAGCAGCAACTAGAAAATCAGAAGAAAGTACAAGAGGCTTTTGAGAACTGGAAGATACAGAAAGATTTAGAGCAGCAACTGGCCCAACAATCTAACTATAACTCAGCAGAGCCGGCTAAAGGTTAGCTATTGACTATATTAATGGATACAGCTAATGTTAATGTTGTCACCTTATCTCACACAGGCAGTACACCAACTGTACCAGGATACTGCAGTGTATGGTTGTGTGATGATGAAATGAGAAACCATATTTGTACTATTGTACCAAGGCAACCCACATGGTCATGATACATGCAATTATAATGCAATTGACAACACGCATGCTTAGCTATGGCCATTTCTTATTTTGTACACAAACCATCATTGTCATTTTATATTGCATGTTTTTACTGATTAATACTAATTGGTCTTCATACACCATGGCTACCCAATCAGTGAATGGCAATTCAGTTTTATTATGTCAGTATAATAGCAGATTTAATTATGATCAGCTATTGATATTGGTCAACAAGAATATATCAGTTAATTGGATATCCCTTTAAAGGTTTGATTAACATGATTGTCGACACATCGCCACTTCAAGATTCTGATATATCGCCTTGAACAGAAATTTTCTTGCACACATGCATGTGAAAACTGATGTATACAAAAATACAAAAATACATACTAAATTGTTCAATGTTCATTGTTCATTGTTTATTGTTGTTCAGGTGTAGTCGATTTTCCATCAAGGGCTGCTTGCCAGTTTTTAAATATATCCATTATCGCTGAAGGTATAAAATTTTCAACCACACTCATTGGTAGTCGGCCACGCATGTCACTCTGAAGTATATAAATAACTTTGCTCTTTTCTCCACTACATTATAGAACACACATAGCTATACATAAAGCTATACAGATTCTAATAGTGTACTTGTCAGTAGGAAAGCAGAATGTTCCGCATGGATAGTTCCATCCTCTTACAAAGTTAGAAGTTGCAGGACATGAAGGATGATCAATCCCCACTCCTATGGGGCATACATAACACTATATGTATATTTGCAGCAATTATAAGTAGAACATTTATTAGTTATCTGCATATGTAAATACTCCTGCAAGATTTTTATTTGGAAAACTCATCAAACTTCAGGGAATCTATAATTTATGCTAAATTTCCAAATGATCACTTTGGGTATGGGTATGGGTATGGGTATGTGTGTGTGTGTGTGTGTGTGTGTGTGTGTGTGTGTGTGTGTGTGTGTGTGTGTGTGTGTGTGTGTGTGTGTGTGTGTGTGTGTGTGTGTGTGTGTGTGTGTGTGTGTGTGTGTGTGTGTGTGTGTGTGTGTGTGTGTGCGCGCGCGCGCGCGCGCGTATTAACCAACCAGTAAGTAGCTACATAGTATATAGATGGTATACTCATGGCTGGCTATGTACTTCTTATGACTTACCATAGACATAATGAACGCCAGTTTCCTCAACACATCCCCATTTTAACAAGTCCACAAAATCTCTAGAACCGATTAAGCCCCAAGCAACACTTTTAGTAATAGTTTGAAGAACAACAGAAGACTAAAAAGAATACAATACTATAACTACTGTAACTAGCTATAATTATATGTAACAGAAAATGTTTTTTAAATAAAAAAGTGTATACCACAATTAAACAGGAAATGAATTGCAAAGTAATACTGAAACTCACGAGAAAATTCATAATTTTAATAAATCTTATAGGATTCATTATATATATATAATTGATTGGCTACTTCCTTTACTTTTAATATGTATTAGTTAAACCCCACCACATGAGTGCTAGTGGGGTTTTAACTGACTTCTATCCCACAAAGGGAACTGTGCTTTTGATGTGACCACTGCTTTGACTGGCTTCAACAGTCTACTTTTGATGCATATCAACACTGTATGGCTTAAGGCATATGTTAGCAATGATGCTTTTGAAGTACATTAACTTGCTTGGGCTTGGGGTATATGTTAGATATACCCCAGTAAAGTATGGCTTCAGTGGGATAGAAACAGGCAAATAGGCCTTTCAGTAACTTTATTTGAAAACATTAATCGAACCTGACAAGTCTCTATATAATAGGAGTGAGGGGATTACAATATCATAAGGGCTTGAGCTCATGTTCACCCATATCATTATGGCGCACCATTCATAACATAATCAATTCAATTTTAAGCCTAAACAAAGTGATTTTGTTATGGATGGCATAGCTACCATACATATGGCACATTATCCATAACAAAATCACTTCATTCTCAAGTAAGTTGATTAAGTTCTTTAAAGTCGATTAAGTAGACTTAACATAACCTAAAAATTTCAAAATGTTCCCTAAGTTGACTCAGAAACTTTTAAGAAAGTTTTTTTAGTTGACTTACGAAATTTACAAGTTGACTTTAAAAATATGTGTTGGTATGACTGGATGGTGTACCATACAAATTATGTACCACTTTCACACCTCAGATCAAAGGAAACAACAGGGCAATATATCTCATATTCCCTCTTCACCAGGGCATTATAATGATATTGCCCGGGAAAGTTGTTCCTTTGAACTCTTTGATCTACTCTCTGATATACAAACCGAAGTGGAACTACACTCTTTATATAGGCACGTCAATTCGATATTGATTATGGGTTTTAGTTTTAAAGTTTAGGCAGGTTTCTAGTCGTCATTTCTAGGCCTAAAATCGTTCTAATTTATTATCTACTAAGTTTAGAAGTATATTTACCAAAGGGATCTCAGTTTGAGGTGAGTTACTTGCACGACAAAAACAATCTGTTACCATGTGCTCGTTATTCTATTTAAATGACACCACTGACCTTAATTTATCCATCGAAGCAATTTAAAGCAAATTTTCAACCAAAATAAGTCTTTTAGTCTTGTTTGTAGCTTGTAAACTTGTTTATAAACCCACAATCGTTGCGACTATGTGTGCGAGAACGTCATGAAAACATATCTAAAACTCACAATCGAAACTCACAAGCCACACTATAAATACAATCACCGCAAATTGACCGAACTCTTAGCTTGAGCTGTTGAGTCAGCTCGCTAAGGAAGTGGTACATAATAATTGTAACACAGGCACTCGTGGCCTGCCTGATATGTACACCCTCGGGTGTACATATCAGGCAGACCACTCGTGCCTGTGTTACAACTATTAAATGTAACACTTTCACACCTCAGATCAAAGGGAACTGTAGTGCCACAAATCTTATGTGGCACACTTGGGCATTCTTGTGGAATGCAGTAACGAGATGTCTTACCAGTGCAGACATCTGGTCAGCACACTTACCAGTCCAGATGTTGCACTTGTAAGTGCGCTGACCAGACGTCTGAACTGGTAAGTGACCAGATGTCACACTGGTAAGACATCTTGTTACTGCATTCTGCAAGCACACTTGTCGCACTGGTAAGTGTGCTGACATCTTGTTACAAATTGTCTTTTTCCCTTTGATACCAGATGTGAAACCACTGCTCTTTATATAGACACACCATATCGATAATGATTGTGGGTTTGAATTTAGGTGTTATTAGTATGTTAATAGAGTTTATTCTAGTCACTAAATATAACTTTTATATCGTTAAAAAGTTGCTATGGAAGTTTATCTACAAAGAAAAGGTGGTTAAGGTGAGTTACTGAAACATAAATCGCTATGTAGTAAAATACTCACTGTATCTCCATTTCCATTTCTGAATGGTAGTTTTCAAGTTAATACTCTAGCGCTATACAGTAAAATAGCAGTAGTTTTCATGTTATACTTTAGCATGTGTTTTCAATATTAAAAATACTATCCCACAATCGAAACTACCAAGATGTACCATATAAATAAATGTCATGACAACGTTCAAATACAAATCCCACAATCATAACGATTATGTGCTCCTATATAAAGGGTCAGAACAGTGGCTAAACGATTTGGGCAGATTTTTGGAATGCCGGAAGTGTAACGTATTAGTTGTAACACAGGCACTCGTGCGTTGCCTGATATGTCCGCCCTCGGGCATTGTGCGTACATATCAGGCTTGCCTGTGTTACAACTATACATGTCCATGGTACAACATTACAAATACCTCATGAATTGTCTCCACAATATTGGATTCCTGTATGTGAGGCAATATGACATCATAACTAGAGATATAGTTTAACTAACCTTAATGGCACCATCCCACTGTCTACGAACTGGACCTGGTCTGATGTACTCCAATGCCTTTTTAGGTGCAGCATTGATCTCTGTCACTCCCTTGAAACTATTTCATAACAATGTAGTTACCACAATTTATAACAATGATCACGCTGGGTGTCCTGAGGTCAAGGGCAAATTGTCCCCTTCTCTTGGCTCCCCTGTTCATTTATTAATGATAGGCCCCACCTCCACTCCTGTGGCATATGGCAAGGATTTGTCTAACTATATTGTCCAAATATGGGCCATAGCTTTCTCCTGACATGTTTTCTCTACTTACCACCCTGGGGATAAGTGGACCATTTTGCCATTTTCATTTTTACCCCAACCCATGAGGTACTGAAATCAGAGGGTGCATAAAATCTATGTAACAAGGATACCCTACTTATTCCAGCTGGGGTATAACATATATAGCCACTCAGTAGTGGTGTTCCATTTTATGTGGGGACGCCCTGCAAATCCCTTCTTGTCTCCTCTTCAGCACGTGGGGATGAGCAGAGGATTTGATCAGCCCCAATGTGTACTAGTTAGGTCAAATCTCCACCAGGGCGTAACATTGATATGAGATGCATTATAAAACCGTATGGTTAAATATCTATGATAAAACTGACATTTTAATCCCTTCCTTTGTAGGGGTAGCGCTTACGGTAACTCGATCCTATAAATATACTGGTACACATTATAATTGAGATTGTGTATGCGTACCGTTTGTTTTACAACTGGCCAGTCAGCTTCCACGTACGAATTAAGTGTCGTGTACGCCTTCTCTAAGAGTTCATCGTATTTCAGCGTGTTCTCCGCCATAACCACGTGCTGTCCGAAGCTCTGAAGCTGTTATTACCACAGATACTATAGAGCTTACGCAAGCTCTATTATCATTACATAAGGGGATGCCAATCTATAATCGCGGTAGTTATGAGTGAGAACGACGGTATACGGTGAATACCACGGAACATGGATTTAATAATGATATAAATCACGTGACAATATTGTGGTGTTTAAATATAATATTACTAATTAGCTATCAGTGGCTCTTCATCTTCAATATTAGGATGCCTGCTCTGTCAAATGTTGGCAGTGCCTTCAACAGTCGATGCGGCTCCTCCACAAAATCATGCAGTGGGTTACCAGTATGCTTAACCGATGGTGGCGGGCTAGTCTGGCGTTGCCGACCCTATTACGCCGCTCGCTTTTTTTGATTACTTGGCGGCGCTCGCTTTTACAGCGAGCGCCGCCAAGTAATCAAAAAAAGCGAGCGGCGTAAAAGGGTCGGCAACGCCAGACTAGTGGCGGGCCTGCAGGTTGTGATAATGATCCGTCACTTGATGATCCTGAACAGTCTCTGCTGGCTCATCCTTGTTTGCAATTACATTGTCCAACTCACTGATTTCCTCCTCAATATTCTTAATCTCTTCTGGTGGCAGTTAGCTCTTGTTCTGCTTTGTATCATAAATGGCACTCTCTGCAGTACTCAGTGTGATTAACTACTTCAATTAGATCCTTTTTCTGTTTATCACTATAGCAAACTGTTCAGCTTCATGCACCATTTGCTCAATCTTTTCTTTAGACAATCCACCAGATGACTGTAGGACAATTTGTTGTTCTTTTTGAGTTCCTTGCATGGTCCTTGGCTGACACGTGCACCACTCCAATAGCATCAATGTCAAATGTGACCTCGGTCTTTGGCACTCCTCGAGGGGTTGGCAGTAAACCAACCGTACCTGGAGTGCTGCCTGGAATTCTAGCCCTGTAAAAATCAGAAATGTCTATCGAAAGGTAGGTAAATATAATTTCTATCGCCAAACAGAGACGAAGGTTAGAGCTAAAGGATGCATACAGTTGACCCAGCAGGAATAAGATGTCTACAATCCATGGATGAGATGGCTGAAAGATCTTGCTATGGGCATTATGACCCAACAACTGGGATACAAAGGAGAGTACACACAACAAATCTGAAAGATCCCCATGAGCAGCAGAGAGATGATGACTTCTTTCAGAGGCAACCACTCCTCAGAAACACCTTTGTCCCTAGCAAGAGTCTGCAGACCAAGCCAATGGCCAAGGTTCTTCAAACTGGGCCCAGTGAAAGGTCGGTTAGCCAACAAAATCTCCCTGATCTGAGAATAGGTTTCCCGCAACACAAGCTCAAACAAAGACATATCCTCCAGGTAGTCAATGAAAGCCATATACAAGGAGTGTAGATTAGGCTTAATGGCAACTCTCTTTACTAAATACTGGGCCATCCAAGGTAAGTAGGCATGGCTAACAGCCTCGCAAAATTCATTAGCCATAGACGGCAGAGATAGAGGAGACAAGTTGTTGAAAATGAAATGCACAAGATCAGATAAGTCATTGGGTGGGACCAAATATTCCCGCCTTTCAAGTTTCCATTCCATTCTGGCTGATCGCACGTTCACTAGTGGTCATGGCCCTTTCAGTACAGTGATCAATATGTTCCTTAGTCCCAACTCTCCTTTTCTCCATTACAGTTCCTACCAGATCATAGTCATCAGAGCTTACAGCTTTCTTTATAGACCACCATTAGATTTTATAGCCTTTGTCACTAGCTTACTACCAGGTTTGGTGGGAAACTCTTCAACACTAGACTCCACTGCGGGGGTGTCTCTATATAGTTAATAAAAGAAAACCGATTGCAAATATCAACAGCATAGCGCGAGTCGTCCGCATCATCATCCACCACTAGTCTCGTGAACCAGACCCTATTTCTCCGCAGGGCGCTTATCGATTGGAGATTATAAGCGCCCCTTATAATCTCCAATCGATAAGCGCCCTGCGGAGAAATAGGGTCTGATCATAGATAATACACACCCTGTGTATTATCTATGGTCTGATTCACGAGACTAATCCACCACTGACTCTATTGGAGTGGGCGGGTCAGTAGGGCGGTACCGAGGGGTCCGACACTATGAATTTTCTTCGACGTGATTCGGAATCTTCACTAGATTCCTATAGATTCCAAGATTCCTTCAAGTATTTCCTTAGATTCCAAGATTCCTTCAAGTATTTCCTTAGATTCCGAGATTCCTTTAAGATTCTGAGATTCTTTTGGAAGATTCCGAGATTCCTTCGAAGATTCCGAGATTTCCTTCGAAGATTCTGAGATTCCTGCAAGATTTCGAGATTCCTTTGGAAGATTCCGAGATTCCTTCGAAGATTCCAAGACTCCTGCGAGATTCTGAGGGTGATTCCTCGAGATCCCGGCCAGCAAAGATCATTCTAACGGAATTTCAGTGGTAAAGTAAAAGTTGATAGCTATTAATACTATAAATATTCGCAAGATTCCATCCATAATTCCCTTCATACGAATTCCTGCGATTTGATTCATTCCACACTTACTGATATAGTTAACCATGCCGCACTCAGTTTCCTTTTAGCAGCCCTCAGTGTTACTCGATCACTGAACTTGAAATCGTATACGTATTATGTGAACCAAATCATCATCATCAAGTAAATCCATTAGTTATAGCTACTACTATACAGCCACAATGTACAGACATCCATAATAATCATTATACATGCACAACGTGTACACCAGGTAATAATAAGATATAGCTATAGCTAACCACATGCATATACAGTACATCTTCAAGGTTGACATTTTTCACAAAACCACTCAACATCGGTGGTGGGTTGTTTTGGGTCCAATTGTACACATTCGATGTGATACCATTCCTGGCAATTGTCACATTGAATCATTTTTGACCCATCCTCAGGGTCAGGCAAACGACACTTACAGTATATAAAAACTTCAGTTTCTGATGAAAATTGTTTTGTTATTCGCCTTGTTTTTGAAAATGGAAATTTCTCTAAAATACCTTTTTCAAAACATTGTTCCAAGTGGATTCGCATATCTTGTTGGTTATAAATTAAATTAACAGGATTTTCATTATATGCAAGGCTTGTCATCATTGCAATTGCATATAAACCGCAATCTGTACAGCCCTTTTGTGTAGCTACATTAGCCACCTTAATCTTAAATGAATGCGACTGTGACCTCAGATACTGGGCAATGACTGTCTGTGTGTATAAATTGGGCTTCATTTGCAGGGAATCATACACTTCGATTTCATCTTTATTACACCCAACTGTAGACACAACTACCCAATGGTGTATTCTTCCAAGCACGACATGCACAATTTGAATGTTCTGTTGATTTGTAAATGGCTGGAGGGATTTACTATACTGTAATACAGTGTTTTGCAATCCACCAATTGCCGGAAACTGTCTATGTATTAGAGCTTGAGCTGCTCCAATATGAATATCACATAACAAATGGTTGCCCAGCAATTGAGATCTATGTTGCACAGTTAATTGGTAGCAACCATACTTTTTCCACACTGCATTTCCTTTTCCAGGACCAACAATTATGTTAAGACTGCTGTCTTCTGCCTCTGTTACGTAGCATTCATCATCACTTTGTTTTAAATTTTCTTCTAGGAATTGCATGGATTCTTCAGATATTATAAGGATATAAGAACAAGCTAGCTTCAGTCGGTTGGAATGCTGAGCAACAATGCTACCATCTACTTCACAGTCTTCCATTTGTTGTAATTCAAAACATCCTTCTGTAAGTGTAAAGGCATACTCATTGATTACACAATGATGTGATGTAGAACTAGGTGATATGACAAAATGTCCGCAAAGATAGGGGAGCATGCCAAATAAACCATGTGCAAACAACAGAGACATTATTTGTATCATCACTGGTGAATTTCATTGATGTTTGCTTGCATTGTTGTGCCTTTGGTGTTTTTCCAGAATGATAAAAAAACTGTAGAACTTTGCCTATCTTCCACTCACCACATCGATATTTCTGAAAAACACACATATCCCCTATGTTAATGACTTCACACTTTTGAGGCAATGATTTAACAACAGTGAGCTTTTTCTCTGACAAATTAACTTGAAACTCTGAGGAATTTGGTTGTTTTGCTCTCACTCTAAAAAGACGATCACTGGAGACACGTTCAAATTCTTGGAATAGCCAAATTGCGGTTGATTTTCTGATGTAAACAGTTTTATTATTGTGACTTACTGGAATGAACTCAGAGTGCTTCTTTTGATGGCAATGATTCTGTTTTGTATCAGCTTCCTCATCAGGTGAATATAAGGAAATGGTATTTGATAATATTCGTTTCATTCTTACTCTTTCAAACAACTGCCTGTCCACCAACCCAGCCTTTTCGAGAGCTGATACATCTTCTTGCAGGTCATCTTCTTGCAGGTCTTCATTGATTATCTCTGAGCAGTCCTTTTTACTGTTTTTTCTTTCTTCCATGAGGTCCTCGTCTTCATCCTCGTCATCTCTCTCATCATCATCATCATCATCATGCTTGACGTTATTGACTATTTTAACAGTTAAATCCTCCCACTTGCCATCTTTACCCTTCACAAATATTCCTAAGTCTTCTAAAGTAGAAATCGCATCTGCTCTAGCACTTTGCACTGCATCACAAATATCTTCATTTGATATTTCCTTCAAATTAGGAAGCATTGTCTGTGCTGAGAATCCGCTCTTCTTGATGTGTCTGGTAACCCTAGGGTACTGAATCCCTGTCTCATGCATCTCTGATTCCAGCTGCAGTTGTATTTGCAAACGATGGAGGCGATTTAATAAGCCGTACATGCTGAAATTGATTATAGTTGAGAATGTTCCTGTCATGCTCCTGGCTGCTCTAAACGTTTGCTCACAAGGCTGTGAACCTAAAAGCCAAGGACAAAACAGTTCATTGCCATTAGGTATCACATCTCTCATCAGTATTAGCAAAATTATAAGAGCATGGCCATTTAGTTCAATTCCACAATTTGCATTACTGGTGATAAAATTCTCTCGTACAGTAAATTTCTTATTCAGGCATAACCATCTGTGCCAGTATCTCAAAAGGAAAATAGCATTCCAAACTTTTTTTATTCTCTCCAATGGTAACAAACATTTATCTAAGAACGCATCCATGAAGTTCCTTACTAGCTGTAAATACTTCATTGTGCCTTTGGCATCAGGAAACTTCTCTAGTAAGGTTAATACAGATGAACTGGTGATACGTGTTACAGCATCAAAATTCTGCTTATCTTTGTGGCTTAGATCTTTTTGTCGGATCCCATGTTGGTCTTTCGCAAATGTGTCTACCAAAATTTTTAAATGATGTGAACCAGCAAGGTATTGCCCCATTGGTAGTATTACTGAGGGCTTCAACAATCTTGACTTTAACTTCACAGCCACATGAACATAGTCTTGTATACAGAGTATCGGTGTTGGTTTTTCTATCCAAAACCATGTCCATTCCTTTGGAAGTTTAAGGCTTGAAGTTAAAGATGATGGAGATAAAGTACACAAACCCGGGCCCTTGTCAATACCTTGAACTTTAAATTGACAGGATATTTTCATAGCTCTGAGAAGACGGCTATCTCCATCACCTCCAAAACTGACAATTGTTATGTTCCTTTTCTGACACTCTTCATAAATATATCTCCAGCGTTTCAAAACATCTACAGCCGTAAAACTTAAATTGTTTCCTATACACGCTAAACAAAACGCAGGAACAGTAGGGAAAATGCACTGTGC
This sequence comes from Spongia lamella, assembly GCA_963930835.1. Taxonomy (NCBI): domain Eukaryota; kingdom Metazoa; phylum Porifera; class Demospongiae; order Dictyoceratida; family Spongiidae; genus Spongia; species Spongia lamella. The sequence continues at coordinate 10,780,077 of OZ005750.1, read as the reverse complement.
TACATATAAGTAGGCAAACTTAGATACCTGATGAGTGCTAAAACAATGTTCAATTGCCTCAAATGATGTGGCTAAATATGAATCGATTAATGGTAAGCCGTCTTGATTACATGGCAATATAAATCCTACCATCCTATCAGTTTCTTTGTCATAATCGACCCTGGAAATAATTTGTGTAGCATCTTCACTAATGGCTACAACAAATGGTGCATTGTATTTCGTTAAGTGTCTCACTAGCTCATCAAACTGAAATTGTCCCTCAGATATATGATGATACTGAGATTGGATTGCTCTTTGTACAGTCCGAAGTGAGGGGAGGGCACTTTCCATGTTCTGTTGAATCAAGTTATAGGCCATTGGGCCACCATACAAAAGAAGTGATGTGGCAAATTTCTTTATCACTGCATCATGTCTCCTTGTTTGTGGGATAGATTTATCAGCATTCCTGTTGGCATTTTCAACTATTTTTCTAAAGAATGAACGAAATGATATTGCATTACTGCTATTGCTATTTTCAGAAAACTGATTTGAACCAGGACAAACTGTTGAAAACTTAAACATACTGATAAGTTCTGGGTTAGAGGTAACCAATTCTTCTACTTTGTCAATAGTTTTATAGTAATCGGTTATTCTACTTTGAGCAGGGTCAAACTTTAATAGTGACATTTTTTTTCTTGTAGTATACGACCAATCCAGTTTTGGTTTTTTTAAGGCAACGGAAATATCAGTACAAACTTCAATACCAGAATCAGCCCCCCCTATTTCTTCACAATAGGAGGGGCTAGCTGAAAACCCTGCCTGCAGTCATTCAGTTGGTTTGCCACATTTGAATGGTTTTGCATTGAAATATTGGCCATTGGCACATAGGCCTCAGTTTGGCCTGATGCCTGAGCTGTTGTACTTGCAGCTGGTGTTAGTTGTAAACCTGATGTTGGCTGTGGCTGTAAGTCTGGCATTGATGGTTGTAATCTCGATGTTGCAAGTTGCTGCATACTTGATATTGGTGGTTGTATATCTGATGATGGTGTTTCTAAACCTGATGTTGATGTCTCCAAATCAGGGGTTGACCTCGGGGTTGACTTTGATGATGAACTGGAAGGACTAAAATAATTAGTTAAAGCTATCTGGTTATTCTGCTTGCTTTTTGTCCTTTTCCCTTGAACACATAATTTAACATGACGGATCCAATTTGAAAGCTTGAAAATATTGCTTTGGTCTACATTCAGGTGAATTCTTGTATCACACATTTTGCACATCATTACTGCACTACAGCTAACACCTTGCTTACTGCTTGACTCTATTACAACCTCATAGTCTTTGTGCTCTTTCAGCTGCCTTAATTGGATGTTATTTTGTGTACGCTGCCAATTCACTATCTGATGTCTGAGCTTTGAAGTAGCACCAGTCAAATCCAAATCTTCTGCAGCATCTACAATCTCTGTATTACTGTTAGAAGAAGAATTGCTGCTAGATCTTTTTACAGCAGGAGCACATCTTTCCTTGAATTTCAAGGCCTTTGACTTTGGAGGTTTAGATTTGTCCATTAAGTTGTTCCTCGTATCTTGCACAAACGTTGATAACAAAATTCTATGCCCAGGAGGAATGTCGATTACAGAGCTTGACCACTCTTCCCGAGAGAACCTATGAAACTGTGTGAGTTTGTATAGCTAAGCAACTGATCACACTAACCTTGAATCATTAGGATAAGTATGTTTCAAGTAACTCAACATCCTATCAATATCATTGGGTTGCCCAGGCTGACATTCATCCACGTTCATTTTTGCGATGGTCTCTAATCTATCATAACCACATGCAACAAGCATATTCTGAATATACCCAGGAAGACGACCAGAAGCTGTCTTAGTGAATAACTCAACAGGACTTAATTCTGAATTATCAGAAGGATCACATCCATTATTATGCTGCTCTGCCTACAAAATAATATACATATATGTCGAAGTCGAGATCAAGGTTAAGTACAAAAGTGCAAGTGAAAGAATTTGAGCAGCAAATGTGCAAAACTGACATCACTGTCAATGCATTCTTCGGATCGCATTCACTAAAATCACTCTTTATCATCCACCACAACAATTAATGTCAGGGGGAGTAATGCAGGTGAATGCATGCATGCAGGCATACTTTATATAATAGCTGTTTTACATCCTTAATTATTGGGCTGTCCTCAAAACAGCTTACTTACTTTAATAGACCTATGGCTATAACATATTTTTCATGAAACCTTAATTTATAAAAACATACATAATTACACAAAATCTGCATGTCCATATAAGGATGTACAATTCCTAATGAGTATAAAGCCAGAAAGACTTCCTATGAAAACTTGTGGACAGTGGTTAGCCACTAGTTGTAGTACAAAATCACTGAAAATTCCTATATAGTTATATAGTAAAACAATATAGTGCTACATACAAACCTGTTAATTTAAACTGATTAGCTCCTATATGAAAATCCCGCAGCCGTAATTAATTTGTTAGAATATTACTTATAATTAATTTAGATTTGTTACAATAATAATTTAGCTCCTATAGTGTATTCACTTTTAATGAAAATCCCGCAGCTGTAATTAATTTGTTAGAATATTAATTATAATTAATTTAGATTTGTTACAATAATATCTGTACATAATCTTCTAATTTGAAGTTGTACAGTATTGGAAAATAATAATAATAATAATTTAGCAGGTATTTTTCTTTCAAACGTATTGTGTTAACAAATGGTTTGCAGCTGTGTGTCATTTGTAAAAAGATAAATTTAAAGCTATTTATTACATATAAAAAGTCCGAAAAAGTCTCATAAATTTTTCCCCAAAAAGGGATTTTAGAGGATTTTGGATATGTTATTCTACACAAAATTCTACATCTATTGATGTAAAATTTAGCTTTCTACCATTTTTTTCCGGGTTGAGGCATTTTTGCCTTCAACTACCCGGCAGACTATAATAATATATCTTCAATGTTAGCTATATTAGTTACGTAGCTGTTTAATACCGAGAATCATTACCATTTCGGAATCTTATAGTAAACTGATTGCAATTCCTGAAGAAACCCTCGGAAGAAACTTCAATTCCGGTCAAACTCCCCGGCTGATCCAGTCGCGTCTCCTCTTCTGAGCAAATCGAGATCGGAGAAGCTCCACTTAAAGTCTAGCTAACCAATCAATCTATATAGGAAAGACGTGTACGAGAGGCTCCAGACAAGATGAATACTAACTGCGCGCAAAGCCAGATTAGCTTGCGCAAAGAAAACGTGGTAAATGAGGTAATAATTAATGACGAAAACACATAAAATACGGTAGTTTACGGAGAATATAAAATATTTGTATTTCTAGAGATTCCTGGAGATTCCTGTGATCGAGCCGTGATTCCAAGATTCCTGGCAAGATTCCTCGAGATTCCAAGATTCCTGGTAGAGATTCCAAGATTCCTCAAGCCATCGACACGATTCCGAATCGTGTCGCACCCCTCGGGCGGTACCCCTGGGAAGATTGAAAAATCAGCATCCTCTTGGTCTGCGGGGGTCATTTCCTATCCACGCGTGAATACACAGACGCTTCAGGCGCAGTATTGTTTGCTTAGCCGGGAAACCTTTTCAAAGGTAAAATCCCAGTGTAATTAACATCGTGCTGGCATTATGCAAGTAAGAAACTGGATCTTTCGGAAAACACTCTATTAAAGCAGCCATTTTCACAGACTACTCTAATAGAGCAGTCAGGTTTTGTTATAGTAACAATAATGAAATATGAGCGTGATGCGGACAGATTTAAGGAAATTCTGAATAGCTATAATGTAAAGTATAATTATCCCAGCCCTATATTGTGTCCCCAAAGTTGTGGAATGTGCATGGAGAGTTTCCTCATTTATGTCCCTACAAAGCATAGCTAGTGAAACCAAATTCCCACCGTAAAATCTATAGAAGTGGTTTTTAATTGTTTCAGTAGCTAACTATATACATTTCTTTAAATTTGCAGTAAAAACTAACTGTGGGGATGTGCCTGCATGCCCCCTGGTTCTGTTACTTGTGCTTTGAATTACATATATTTAGCTAGCGCTTATACTATATACGTACACATAAACAAGAGTCCATAATATTATGCATATAGACTATAGCTCTTGATGTAAATTAGTAGTGAATCTAAATGGCTGCTACACACATTATGCAGATCAAAAATCACATGTTAAGTAGCTATATGAATTATATATAGCCATAGCTATGAACATTAATCATTTGCAATATTGCTAGCTATATATTAAAATTGAAAAATTTAATTGAATAGCTTTGTTCATGGTGTAGTCAATTTTGCATCAATGGCTGCTCGCAAGTTGTTAAATATATCTACCAGCATCGATGGTAAACAAGATTCAACCACACTCATTGGTAGTCGGCCACGCAAGTCACTCTGAAGTGTATAAACAACTTTGTTCTTTTGTCCACTACATCATAGAACACACATAGCTATACATAAAACTATACAGATTCTAATAGTGTACTTGTCAGTAGGAAAGCAGAATGTTCTGCATGGATAGTTTCATCCTCTTACAAATTTAGAAGTTTCAGGGCACGAAGGATGATCAATCCCCAGTCCTATAGTATAAGTAACACCGCACATTAAATATATTAATGGATACAGCTAATGTTAATGTTGTCACCTTATCTCACACAGGCAGTACACCGACTGTACCAGGATACTGCAGTGTATGGTTGTGTGATGATGAAATGAGAAACCATATTTGTACTATTGTACCAAGACAGCCCACATGATCCATACAATTATAATGCAATTGGCAACACGCATGCTTAGCTATGGCTATAATGCTAGTCATTTCTTATTTTGTACACAAACCATCATTGTCATTTTATATTGCATGTTTTTAATGATTATTACTAATTGGTCTTCATACACCAATCAGTGAATGGCATATCAGTTTTATCATGTCAGTATAATAAAAGGAGATGGCATGATGCAGATATTATGATCAGATATTGATTGACATGATTGTCGACACATCGCCACTGCAAGATTCTGATAGCTATATTGCCTTGAACAGAAATTTTCTTGCACACATGCATGTGAAAACCGATGTATACAAAAATACAAACTAAATTGTTCAATGTTCATTGTTCATTGTTCATTGTTGTTCAGGTGTAGTCGATTTTGCATCAATGGCTGCTTGCCAGTTTTTAAATATATCCATCATCGCTGAAGGTATAAAATTTTCAACTACACTCATTGGTAGTCGGCCACGCATGTCACTCTGAAGTATATAAACAACTTTGCTCTTTTCTCCACTACATTATAGAACACACATAGCTATACATAAAGCTATACAGATTCTAATAGTGTACTTGTCAGTAGGAAAGCAGAATGTTCCGCATGGATAGTTCCATCCTCTTACAAAGTTAGAAGTTGCAGGACATGAAGGATGATCAATCCCCACTCCTATGGGGCATACATAACACCATATGTATATTTCAATATTTGCAGCAATTATAAGTATAGAACATTTATTAGTTATCTGTAAATACTCCTGCAAGATTTTTATTTGGAAAACTCATCAAACTTCAGGGAATCTATAATTTATGCTTAATTTCCAAATGATCACTTTGGGTGTGTGTGTGTGTGTGTGTGTATGTTTGTGTGTGTGTATGTTTGTGTGTGTGCGTGCGTGCGAGCGAGCGTGTGTGTATGTGTGTGTGTGTATGTGTGTGTGTGTGTGTGTGTGTGTGTGTGTGTGTGTGTGTGTGTGTGTGTGTGTGTGTGTGTGTGTGTGTGTGTGTGTGTGTGTGTGTGTGTGTGTGTGTGTGTGTGTGTGTGTGTGTGTGTGTGTGTGTGTGTGTGTGTGCGTGCATGCATGCATGCGTGTATTAACCAACCAGTAAGTAGCTACATAGTATATAGATGGTATACTCATGGCTGGCTATGTACTTCTTATGACTTACCATAAACATAATGAACGCCGGTTTCCTCAACACATCCCCATTTTAACAAGTCCACAAAATCTCTAGAACTGATTAAGCCCAAAGCAACACTTTTAGTAATAGTTTGAAGAACAACAGAAGACTAAAAAGAATACAATATTATAGTTACTGTAACTAGCTATATATGTAACAGAAAATGTTTTTTAAATAAAAAGTGTATACCACAATTAAACAGGAAATGAATTGCAAAGTAATACTGAAACTCATGAGAAAATTCATAATTCAGTAAATCTTATAGGATTCATAATGATTAGTAGCAGTGAACTACTTCCTTTACTTTTAATATGTTATAGTTATATCCCAGTACAAGTGGGTTATCTTAGTTATTACCCAAGTCTGAGGCGAAGCCGAGGACGAGGGTAATAACTAAGATAACCCACGAGTGTACTGGGATATAACTGGCTTCTATCCCGGTGAATACTCTGGTCTTTTAGCTAGTTTTCTTTGCCAATTCTTATACATTCGTTCAGGAACAACATTGCAAAAGTAGCCTATAATATCGCTACAACTTTCCCTATCAATTAGCTATAAACTAGGTTATACAATACCTGAAATAGTTTCACTGCTATTTTAAGCTGAAAATCTTGGTATATTTACGTGTGCATCATGTAACCATTGACGACGGGTGTATATGGTAGTTAAACTGGCGGCTTCTTTGATTTGTCCATGCACCCCAATAGAAGTATTAGTTAAACCCTACCACACAGAGTGATAGTGGGTTTTAGCTGGCTTCTATCTCACAAAGGAACTGTGCTTTTGATGTGACCACTGTTTTGACTGGCTTCAACAGTCTACTTTTGATGAACCCCACCACACAGAGCGATAGTGGGTTTTAACTGGCTTCTATCCCACAAAGGAACTGTGCTTTTGATGTGACCACTGCTTTGACTGGCTTCAACAGTCTACTATTGATGCATATCAACACTGTATGGCTTGAGGTATATGTTAGCAATGATGCTTTTGAAATACATTAACACTCTATGGCTTGGGGTATCTGTAGATATACACCAGTAAAGTATGGCTTCAGTGGGATAGAAATAGGTATATAAAACAAATAGGCCTTTCAGTAACTTTATTTGAAAACATTGATCGAACCTGACAAGTCTCTATATAATAGGAGTGAGGGGATTGCAATATCATAAGGGCTTGAGCTCATGTTCACCCATATCATTATGGTGCACCATTCATAACATAATCAATTCATTTTTAGCCTAAACAAAGTGAATTTGTTATGGATGGCATAGCTACCATACGTATGGCGCATCATCCATAACAAAATCATTTCATTCTCAAGTAAGTTGACTTGAAAGTTCTTTTAAGTCGATTAAATAGACTTATATAACCTAAAAATTCAAAATGTTCCCTAAGTTGACAATAAGTGAGAAACTTTTAAGAAAGTTTTAAGTTGACTTAAAAAAATATCAAAAATGAAGTGTGTTGGTATGGCTGGATGGTGTGCCATACAAATCATGCCCATGGTACAACAGACTACAACATTACAAATACCTCATGAACTTTCTCCACAATATTGGATTCCTGTATATGTGAGGCAATATGACATCATAACTAGAGATATAGTTTAACTAACCTTAACGGCGCCATCCCACTGTCTACGAACTGGACCTGGTCTGATGTACTCCAATGCCTTTTTAGGTGCAGCATTGATCTCTGTCACTCCCTTGAAACTATTTCATAACAATGTAGTTACCACAATTTATAACAATGATCACGCTGGGTGTAATGAGGTCAAGGGCAAATTGTCCCCTTCTCTTGGCTCCTCTGTGCATTTATTAATGATAAGCCCCACCTCCACCCCTGGTGCATATGGCGAGGATTTGTCAAACTAGATTGTACAATTCTCCAAATATGTTCTAACATGTTTTCTCTACTTACCACCCTAGGGATAAGTGAACCATTTTGCCTTTTTCATTTTTATCCCAATCCATGAGGCACTGAAATCAGAGGGTGCATAAAATCTATGTAACAAGGATACCCTACTTATTCCGGCTGGGGTATAACATATATAGCCACTCAGTAGTGGTGTTCCATTTTATGTGGGGACGCCCTGCAAATCCCTTCTTGTCTCCTCTTCAGCACGTGGGGATGAGCTAGTCTTGTACCCAGACCCTTGAATAAGGGTCTGGTGAGGTGACCCGTAATAGAATTCCGTGGTTCCGACCGCAGAAATCTGCGGTCACCAATCAGATTTGAGACAACACTACGAACGTCACCTGCAGTCTCAATTAAACATTCGTGCGGATGGGTACCATGGTATCCGATATTTGCACATTTTAGCGACTGTAGCTACCAGTCTGAGATATGCTTAGCAGCTACGCAAAAGATATAGTAGTCTAAAGGGACTTTGTAGTAGTTATATTTTCATCAGACGCTACTATGGTACCATGCAATTTGTTGACTGACGTCATAATTTCTTGCATGTATTGGCGGGTGTACATTCATACACTTGAACGGCTTCATTTGGAACCATGGAATTCTATTACATGTCCCCAGACCCTACTCAACGAGACTAGGGATGAGCAAGGGATTTGATCAGCCCCAATGTGGGGAATTTAATTACTAGTTAGGTCAAATCCCCACCCTGGGGGGTTGATGAGGTGCATTATAAAACCGTATGGTTACTGAAATATCTATGATAAAACTGACATTTTAATCCCTTCCTTTGTAGGGGTAGCGCTTATGGTAACTCGATCCTATAAATATACTGGTACACATTATAATTGAGATTGTGTATGCGTACCGTTTGTTTTACAACTGGCCAGTCAGCCTCCACGTACGAATTAAGTGTCGTGTACGCCTTCTCTAAGAGTTCATCGTATTTCAGCGTGTTCTCCGCCATAACCACGTGCTGTCCGAAGCTCTGAAGCTGTTATTACCACAGATACTATAGACTCCTTATTAATGTTATTACATAAGGGGGTCTCAATCTATATATAATCGCGGTAGTTATGAGAAGTCTTGTTATGCGAAGAAGTCCTACGACCTTGACATCTAACACGTGACATCACGTGATCGTGTGACTATTTACTTCGAGATCTACTCTCTTATGCTCAAACTTGGTGCGCAAGGTGTTTTTTTAGATCCTGCTAACCTTTAAGAAGGATAGCGGCTAATTAACTTACTTGTCATTATTAGTCTGGCATAGCCAGACTCCATCGCGCAAGCGGATAAATTTAGCGAGCGCGTAAAAGGGTCTGGCAACGCCAGACCATATGGCCAGACTATGTCATTATATGCTTGTAAGTATACTTTCATATATTTACAGTATCGTATCTAATATATTCATTCATCATGTGTGATATTAATAGTAGCATAGGTTTAATATAACTTATCAGTGGTAGTGGATAGTTGCAATACAAAAACACTTATAGATTGTGAGTGCTACAATATATTATTTGTTTGTTATAAAGGGGTAACCAAGAGGTTTTCATCATACTGTACATCAACCCAGGCTGCAAGTATGAGGATATTATCGGCAATGGTGAACAACATAGAATGGAACATCCGATTCATAATGGCTCCATTCCTATATAAGATATATTTATTATTCTGAAATACTTGATTGTAGGACTATGATTCGTAGCTGATGGAAACACAATTAATATTGTTTTTGCTAATCACTAAGTGATCAGCCGGTGTAACGTTCAGTGTGTTGTCTAATATATGGGTTTCATATGGGAAACAAAAATGCATAATTATGCATACGTATTTCCTCCAGTAGGTAGTCAGAGAGCTCAGTGAGTATGTATGTAATCATTGTATAACTTGCATAATGACACTGGTCAAGAAGTGCTATGTTGACTTGCGTTTCCATACAAATTTATGGTGTCCCTGTATGCCCACTTATTTATAAGGAACGAATAGTGGTCAGTTTTTGTATTCGAATATTCTGTAATGACAACTAACCGAATACATTTGAATATTATTTTACAATAATGGAATATATTTATGTATGATCAAACATTATAAAGCCATTTCTTACATGTTGTACACACTGGTGAGACAATAGTGTCATTACGCTTACTTTGAAACGAATATTCGAATACCTAAAATGGTATTCTAATATTCCCGAATACGAATATTTGCCGAAGTTGAATATTTGTTTGAGCCCTAACTGTAAGGGGCATAACCAGGATTTTTGCAGGGTAAAGTGAAGGTAAAATGGGTCTAGAGGCTGTGTCCCAGATGCTAATAAATCGTGCATTCAAAAAATGAATGCTTTAATAGAGTGTTTGATTGAGATCTAAGTGTGCAGGATGCATTATGTATTAACAACCGGACAATACTTACTTTGATTCATGTAATCAATTCATAAAAGAAAGTACATACATAAATTAAGATCATAGTGATTTCCTTTATTGCTTCATGTCAATGCCTGTGTGGTGGTATCCCGTGAGTGCTAAGCTACATTGCAATATTGTTTGTTATAACTGAAGGGTTAACCAAATAGACAGCTTTTTATCAGTGAGGCACTTGTAGTTGAGTACAATTGGAACACTCACACAATCAATACTGGCTTTCAGGTGGTAGGTGCTTGTGCATTGCAGCTATCCTGATAAGGTATAACCTATGGTACTATTAATACCACACACCAGTAACGTATAAGCCTGGTGAATGAATATATTAGAAACACTAAATATATTTATATGAAAGTATACTTAGTTACAAGTATAATAATGACAAGTAGCTAGCTAGCCGCTTTCCTTCTTGCAAGGTTAGCAAGATCATAAAACACCACCTTGCGCACCAATTTTGAGCATAAGAGTAAGTCACGTGCTAGAGATCAAAGGTCTTAGAATTTCTTCGCATAACGAAACTCGTTTCCTATAGCAAGGAAACCTTTCCAAAGGTAAAATCCCAGTGTAATTAACATCATGCTGGCATTATGCAAGTAAGAAACTGGTTCTTTCGTCAAACACTATTAAAGCAGTCATTTTTCGCAGACTACTCTAATAGAGCAGTCAGGTTTTGTTTATAATAACAATGAAATATGAGCGTGATGCGGACAGATTTAAGGAAATCAGTCTGAATAGCTATAATGTAAAGTATAATTATCCCAGCCCTATATTGTGCTCCCAAAGTTGTGGAGTGTGCATGGAGAGTTTCCTCATTTATGTCCTTACAAAGCATAACTAGCTAGTGTAGCCATTGTAAACCAAATTCCCACCGTAAAATCTATAGAATTGGTTTTTAATTGTTCCAGTAGCTAGCTATATATAGCTACATCTCTTTAAATTTGCAGTAAAAACTAACTGTGGGGATGTGCCTGCCCCCTGGTTCAGTTACTTGTGCTTTGAATTACACATTTAGCTATAGCGCTTATACCATATACGTACACGTAAACAAGAGTCCATAATATTATGCATATAGACTATAGCTCTTGATGTAAATTAGTAGTGAATCTAAATGGCTGCTACACACATTATGCAGATCAAAAATCACATGTTAAGTAGCTATATGAATTATATATAGCCATAGCTATGAACATTAATCATTTGCAATATTGCTATATATTAAAATTGAAAAATATATAAATTTAATTGAATAGCTAAATCGTTCATGGTGCAGTCAATTTTGCATCAATGGCTGCTCGCAAGTTGTTAAATGTATCAACTAGCATCGACGGTAAACAAGATTCAACCAAACTCACTGGTAGTCGGCCACGCAAGTCACTCTGAAGTATATAAACAACTTTGCTCTTTTGTCCACTACATTATAGAACACACATAGCTATACATAAAACTATACAGATTCTAATAGTGTACTTGTCAGTAGGAAAGCAGAATGTTCCGCATGGATAGTTCCATCCTCTTACAAAGTTAGAAGTTTCAGGACACGAAGGATGATCAATCCCCAGTCCTAGTATAAGTAACACCACACATTAAATAATAACTTAATAACATTTTTAGTTGGTTAGCTATTTGTAGCTAGCTCAGAGCTATAGGGTCATAAGATACTTTAAAATGCAGCACCTACTACCACCTAGCTAGATAATGCGATTATTGCATTGCATGGAATATTTTGCTACAGTACATGGAGCAAAGCATGTGTATACTATAACAACTACATGTCATAAAACTTTGAATTCTATATGGATCTGTTGGTTTCAGCATGCATGCATGGGTTGTCTATAGATATATGCATGTAATATATATATAGCTATGTTCCGCAGAATCCGCATGGATCCATAACATGTATGGATGTTCCGATAATTAACTGGACATCCAGTTACGTAACTGGATAACCGAATACATATATTATGCAGTAACGTTATTGCGTAGGAATCTGGTTGCTGAATCATAAGTTAGGGTTCTGGTTGTTGACTATGCCAGCTATAGTCAACAATAAATTGACTTCAGTATTAGTAAAGCTATAAATTATGCTACATCTTTAAATATAGTGTGTGTGTGTGTGTGTGTGTGTGTGTGTGTGTGTGTGTGTGTGTGTGTGTGTGTGTGTGTGTGTGTGTGTGTGTGTGTGTGTGTGTGTGTGTGTGTGTGTGTGTGTGTGTGTGTGTGTGTGTGTGTGTGTGTGTGTGTGTGTGTGTATCCCCACCCAGTAGCCATGGCTGGCTATAACTTACCACCAACATAACAAACACCAGATTCTTCATTGCATCCCCATTTTACCAAGTCCACAAAATCTCTAGAACTGATTAAGCCCCAAGCAACACTTTTAGTAATACTTTGAAGAACAATAGAAGACTAGAAAAGAATACAATAATCATCAATAAATAGGGCCATAAAAGTAAGTATACCTCATGAACTGTCTCCACAATATTCCATTCCTGTATGCATATGAGGTGTAATATCACAAGATGGAGGAAGTTTAACTAACCTTAACAGTGCCGTCCCATTGCCTACGAACTCTATTAGGACCTGGTATGATGTACTCCATTGCTTTTTTAGGTGTAGTGTTGATCTCTGTCACTGCCTTGTGTCTGTTTCATAACATGCAACACAATGATTAATAACTGTTTCACAACAAGCAATACTGATCATAAGCGATTTACATTTTTATCCCATGGTTTGAAGGGGCAGAGCTTACAATAACTCGATCCTATATTAAAATATAGCTACTCGTACATATTATAGTTAATTGATTATGTAGGTGTACCGTTTGTTTCACAATTGGCCAATCTGATTCTACGTATGAATCAAGTGTCGTAAACGCCTTCTCGAAGAGTTTATCGTATTTGTCCACCGCCATTATCTACGCGCTGCACGCCTATATTTATTTAATTTAATATTTTGAATAGAAACCATGAAGCCTTATAAGGTCATTGGACATGTGAAAACAATATGGTAGGTGGACACGGGGGCGGGCATGATTCAATTAACATTTTATGTAATTAATTAAAACAGTCACGAGTCGATCTATTATTGTGTGTGTCAAGAGTCCTTCGAATGGCCTACACTTGGTTGTTTGTAGTAATCTCTTGTAGTCTACTCACTATTCCTGGAGGATGTGAGGACAGCGACCAGTCATTTCCACCCGATCAAGGTATAATTAATTTTAATAATGCACACCACAATGAAGCCATACTAAAGATAGTGTCCGTACACGTGAATCTAAGATGATTTGTCCACTGCTAAAGTATGCATAATCAAATTCCTCTCTACATAGATGACTTTAAGGATATGTTTGATCAGTGGAGGCTAGAGGTAACAAAACTTCATTAGTCAACAACATTACAAGCATAGTGATCCCTTGATAGTATGATCGTACCTACGCTGATGAAGTTGAGTATCAAAAACGTTTGAAAATATTCGTGGACAACGTTCTCTACATTGACTTATTCAACAGTCAGCAGCACTCATACCAATGTAGCTACTGATATACACTTTACTTGTACGTAATTGAAATATATATTTGCAGTGGAAGCCAATCAGTTTGCGGATCAAACATTTGATGAATTCAAATCTGCATACTTGATTCAGGATCCACAAGTTAGCAAAATCTTGCATGCTGTTTAGTAGAGCTTTAATCCTGAAATGATCTGTAGCTTTGAATGCATCAGATTTGTACTAGCGGTACTTACATATTATATTGTTTCTAAAAATAGCATTGCTCTGCTACTAAAGTTAGTAGTCATCAGATGAGCAATCAGCCACTACCAGTCTCTGTAGATTGGAGGAAGAAAGGCGTAGTCACGGCAGTCAAGAATCAGGTAACATGTATACTGCTCTTGTGCTTCTCTCACACACCACTTCATTATTATGGAATATAGGGTGAGTGCGGTAGCTGTTGGACTTTCTCTACCACTGGTTGTTTGGAATCTCACCATGCTATCAAGACTTCACAGCTCATATCACTAGTAGGTGCACTGATAATTTGATATTAAACTATATGTGCTGAATTGTTTGTTGTAGTCAGAGCAACAACTGGTTGATTGTGCTGGAGCCTTCAACAATCACGGTTGTCATGGGTAACCAGATAATATAGCATAGTACAATATGCTTATCTTGATCTATAGTGGGTTACCATCTCAAGCCTATGAGTATATACACTACGCCGGGGGCCTGGAGTCTGAGAAGGACTATCCATACCGTGCTCATGTTAGTATTCACTGCATAGTTAAATTTCTGTAGCAAAAATATTTACGGTATGAAGTAATGTGAAAACCACCAGAGTCACCTCCATAATTATCATACAGCAATTTCCTTTTTGTAAATTTTTTTATACACAGGATGAACAGTGTACATTTAATAAGTCACTTGTGGCAGCAACTGTGTCTAGTCAAGTGAACATCACTGAGGTGAGAATTATAGGTTGTTTATTTTGTAAAATGCCATATTGTGCAATGTAGAAAGATGAAGACATGATAGTTGATGCTGTAGCCAACAATGGACCAGTCAGTATCTGCTATGATGTGGTCGGAGACTTTCGATTTTACAAGACTGGTGTCTATAAAAGGCATGTTTAGAATCTTTACACAACATGTACCTCACAATTTACTATCTTTTTATAGTACAAGATGCAAGGATGGAAGTGAGAATGTTAACCATGCTGGTAAGAAAAATTGAGCTAGTATAGAAGAATCTTATTCTTGTATTATTTAGTGCTTGCTGTGGGCTATGGTCAGACAAGTGATGGGGAGCAATACTGGATTGTGAAAAATTCCTGGGGGATTAAATGGGGATTGGAGGGGTAAGACTTACAGCACTAGTATACTGTGATTCAAATGTAATTTGATTTTTAACAGATACTTTTGGATCCAGCGTGGCGTCAACATGTGTGGCCTAGCCGATTGTGCTTCCTATCCAATAGTGTAATATATCTACATAAATAACTACCAACTAACAATTTGCATTTTCTTGAATAGTGTTTTGATAAGAATTATTATGTTGAATACTTACAACTGCCGCACTTACGTAATGATTTCCGGTTTTTTTCTAAAATCACACCATACATAAGCAGACGCTCTTTCTCAGTCACACCACCCCTTTATATACTGCCGTCGTTAGATGTAACGCCACTTAAAACTACACTGCAGCGAAATGAAGCAAGTAAGTTACCTGGGTATAAATCGAAGGGATTATCTGTCCTGTCTGTTGTGTGGTGCGAGGCGTGGCGATACGCTTGTATCCGATAACTGTTTATTAACGACTAGCAAATTGTTTGTAATAAATTAGCATTGCAAATTGCACCAGTGGTTAATCTTTGCTTTATATCTTTAGTCCTCTAAAGAGTTAAAACACCAGAACGATTTACGTCGAATTTTCATCAAGGAACTCGACAAGGATGAACTGCTATTAAAAGGTATGCATACCAATTCCGTGTAAATTGCTTTTAATTTGCACTTAATCATAAACGTTAGATTATTCCTGCACTTGTCATAAGGACATCATCATTCGCGGAAGGCTCTACATCACCTCACACATGTTATGTTTCCACTCCAGTGTGTTAGGCTGGGGCAATCAGGTATGCACAGGGCTATGGTGTATGGCATAGTCTTATTGACGGATTACTCTCTGTGTAGCTAACAATTCCTTTTGAAAACATCACATCGATTTTAAAGCGTAGAATTGTCTTGTTACTACCAAATGCATTAGCAATTTGTGCAAATGGCAAAAAGGTATGTGATCATCGACAGCTTGTGAAAGCGGTGTATTAATTTTGTGTGATAGTTTGTGTTTAGTTCATTCAAGAACAGAAATCAAGCTTTCAATCATCTTTTCAAAGTCTGGCAAAATGTTTTGATGAATAACGTAAGTGAAATTTAACTTCTCTGTAGCTATTAATGCATTTTTCCAACAGCCACTGTCTCCTGAGGTCCTCCATGCACACATGAATGATGACAACACATCGCTTGTTGTGAATAATAGCAATTCAGCGGTAGGAAAGACAGCCACTACAGCAGAAGCTCTGAAAGAGAACGAATCAGATACCTCAAATGATGACTTGGAACAGCAAACCAGTCAGAGCATAGCTAGAATTAAGAGAACTAATGGCAACAATTCAGATGAAGCCAGTGGATATTTTACTGAAGAACGTGTTAATACTTCTGTTGAAGATGTTTCTACACTAGTATTACCTCCTATCACTAGAGATTATTCATCATCATCAGACACGGATAGTAATAGTAATAGTAACAGCAACTTGGAATTGAAGCTTGGCTTGAATGATGATCCTCCTATAACGAATACAGCAAAAACAAAACTGAAAACATCTGAAATGCTTGTCAATAGATCAGACAATACCATAAAACCTCGTGAGTCCTCTTAAGTTTGAGTATGCATTTTCAATGTTCTATGTAGTACTTCCAAGTACATAATTTCATTTTTGTGTAGTTGTACATTGCAATGAGTCATCTACTAATCTGGTGAAGCGTTTGCAGAAACAGTGCACCACACTTAACATGTTAAACCTACTGATGATTTTAATGTGAGCCACGCCCATATAAAGTAAAACTGTATGATGAAGTTTACTTAAATAGGATTTGTCTTGTCATATTTACCACTGGTCTGTTACTGTGCGAGCTGTCTGTAGTGGATCCTGATGTGAATGAGATGTTGTCATGGTTACCTGTATTATCAAAATGGTGTCACACACAACACCACCATACACCAGATGATCTTCGTATCCAGCTTGAGACGGTTCATCAGTTATCAACAGATTTAAAGACACTACTACTTCAATATTTCAATGATAACATTAACTAAATATACGCTAAGATCGAATTCGAGTTAAAATCATTTATAATTCAATTTTTATTCATCTCTATTTTATGCACACCATTGCTTAAGTCATTTTCGGAATCCGAAGTATCAATGCGATTTACTTTAGGAAATGAAGGGTCATTGCCGTCCAATCTTTGCATGAAATGTTCGAGTAACCGCCTATTCAAATGATCCGTCAACGTCCTGTCTTCTCGCGTCGGCTCCGCTTCTGTTACGGATTTATCATTGGTGCAATGTACGTTTTTGGCTTGTTGAAGGTCCACCGGCTCATCTGTCTCCATATCTTCTGCTCGATCTTCAGCTTTATCCATACCTTCCCATAGATCAATCCCACAATCGATTTTTACACTGACTGAACGGTAGTTACATACAATAATAATATATATAATATGGTACAACACTATTATTATAGAATGTACGAATCTGATAAAACTTGCATGTGAGTTGTCTTTTATACAATTAATAATAATTTAGTAGTAGTAGCAGCTATATGTCAAAGTGACAGAGGAGTGTTCGTGGTTGCTTTTACTACGACTGAGCTAAAATTTCGTAAGAATTTAGTCAGTTCTCGCTTGGCAATTGTCCGTACCACAGTGGGAGGCGCCCAGCCACCAGGGTTAACTGCAAACATAGTCACATAATAATGATAAACTTGTTTTCGTTCTCAACTGCTCACGTACCATTAGCTGCATAGATGATTCGGCAGGAAACGTCGTCTCTAGTTAATTCTGATTCTTGGCCTTTTTCAATGGGACGCTTAGCAATAGTCTGACACACCATTCCAACATAGAGGGTGGCACGAATCAGTTTATTCGTTATCTATAAACACAAGATAAACAGCAGCAACAGTAAAATAGGTTATACAGAGTGCATGTCGACAACACAAAAACTCCAACACCATCCCTTTACAGCACCATAATGCTTCTATATACCCAGGACACAGAAGATAATCAAGTAATTCTTTTGGTAACAGAGGGAACCGAATTACTAGTGCAATTTATCTTAGCAGTTTTCAATCATGCACACGCATGAATGAGATGTAAATAAAAAATGAAAACTTGCTACATCATAATATTATGGTGATAATCCCATTGACACCCTGGTACAAGTTGCCCAACAGACCACACTACACAATACATAATCATCCTAATACACACAATAATGTCATTATTACTGCAGTCCTATATGTGTAGTACTGCAGCAGACACCAACATAACCATAACCTTATAAACACACAAACACACATGAAAGCAGAGCTCACATAAACACCAACTATTCTGTAACAACTGTCTCTGCCATCTCCTCACTAAATTTTACATCACAAACACTATCACTTTGAATTGTCTGATTGTATTGGGAGGTTCACCTCAATTACAAACATCATGACTTTGTATTGTATTGAGCAGTTCATCTATCTAGTTACAATTTAATATATAAAATCTTGATAGTGATGTCATAATGAGCAGCAATTAATAATTTCTATCTGTTACATCCTCTCCATTACTGACTAATCATGATGGAATATTAGCAAACTGAAATGTCAATTTTTACCTATGCTTTATTTTCAACTAATGCTTAGATACCGCATATCATGAAGGACCATTACGTCTTCTTGAAAAATGACGTTTTGTACAGATCAACAATATTCAGGGGCATAGCCAGGCTTAACAGGACTAAACAAGCTGGCAGAGCCTGACATGGGCCTGCTTATAATGGACCCATATTTATAGGCTCAGTATTCTTAGTGGCAGGGCATTAGCAAGCATTTTGGCAGGCCTGGCCCTGCTGTAGATACGCCACTGACAATATTTGTATAAAGTGATAGTTCTGAGTTTACAAGTGTCAAGACACTATGCACTTTAAACCCATACAAAGGATAAGTTTTTAAACACAAAAATTTGGTAATTGTCTGTTAAACAAACATACACATCCTAGGCATGTGCACAGTATCAACTAAGCCATTTACAGTGGCTGAATATTTTAGCCAATACAATAAGGCCAGTATAAATAGTAACATTACATCATAACCTCAAAAAGAAGAGGCCTCATCATGTAATCTCACTATACAGTTTGTGTAGGTGTAATTTATTAGGATGTGTGGGCAATAGAGAAGCCAAAGAAGATACTGTAGCGATTAAATCATTTTGGTAAAGATCTAAATTGACTTTTTGGAATATCAGTAAATTAAAAAAAAAGCAGAATCATGTCATGTGGTCAGATTACTACACTGGAAGAAAATGTTTTTTCATACATGCTATTTCATAGCTTACGGGAATATCATCTCTATTGATTGAGAAGTTGCACACCATCCAAGTTCGCCCAACTATGTTGTCAGGTTGGGGGGCATTAATCAGAGTACAAAGATGAGAAGCAAATAGCGTTTCTCGCTGCGTGGATGGCCATACACGTTTATGCAACTGGTGATATATAAATGTGTCCTCGGCAAGCATCTCCACTTGTTTCACGGTCTCCAGTGTTCCTGGATATCTCAGATTAGATACATTTAAGATACAGCAACAGAACAGTACCTTCCCATTCCAATCTAGTTTCTTCATTAAAAAAATATTTTATTACTTCCTGTGCTGAGATACCCTGTAAAACCACAGTGTAAGGATTGGTCCAGAACTTGAATGAGTTAAGTGTCACATGATGCTAACCTGTACGGTAAGCTGTGCCTTCAGAGGATCTACAACTACACCTCCTTCCTCAAGGTCTCTCCTGTATACCTGCATGTGATATGATGCAACAGCACATGATGAAAGTGTCACTTGACTTTCTAATATCAAATAATTCAGCATTAACAAATCTACAAATTCATGTACTATCACATATTATAAAAAGTGTGGGTATTAATTGTTACTGGATTTGGGAAAAGGGTGCATAAGAGGTATAACTTGGTCAAGCTAACAAAATTTTCTCTTGTACAAGTTCAATGATAGAAAAAATTTTCAAACCCGTGGTGTCACAGGTGGAGTTGCATCTTCGTAAAATTGAAAAACTGGATGCAAATATAAGACGGCTTTTCACAAAACTGGTCACAATTAAGAAGATCTTCTACCTTATATCCTATGCATCGGAAAAAGGTAAAAAATTAAAGAACCCAGTAAGCTTGCTCTTCTCATCATAATAATTCATATGATCTTGATAAAGTATACTTAACAAGATGGTAGATTAAGATATAACTGTGTTGTTTGTAAAAAACCACTCAATAACTATTTAATGTAGTGCATCATATTTGACGGAAGTTTAAAATGTCCGAGTGTCGGCTAATGACACTTGATACAATGGTCTAGTGTTGTCAGACAGGTCTTCAGACTTCAGGTAATAATACACCATTACAACATTAAGGTATAAACTACTCTAATTGTACACACACAGGCAGTTCAATGGCAGCAAGAATAAAGTATCCCACTTTATCTATTGAACAACTAGACATACTCATCACTATGACTGGCTTTAAGCTCTAGTATCCTAGTGATGAGAATAATACATTATGGTTGCAAGACAAAACTATTGCTTTGCGACTGAAACCTCTAGAGTCTTCTTTTAAGTGCTTCGCTACGTGCAAGTCACACCCACCATTATAACTGGCTACCAATATAGATATATAGCTACAGCTGTTAGTAAAATGAAGAATGGCTAAATAGTCAAAATACATGTTTCGCTACTGAGAGACCACGCCTATACCACAGCGAAGCTCCGCATATTACAAAATAGCAAAGTCACTTGCACAAACCCTACTGCAAGTATCAAAGATTCACAAAATTTATGGAGATTCATGAAAATTTTATCACAAAATTAATTTCCAAGGCAAAAAAGCATGTATCACAAAAACTTTAGACCACAGAAATTTGGAGCTATACAGTAGTGTCCGTAATTTGTATTGAGGTGCTTATACATGAGTGTGTATATACAGTCAAGGGTATCTTTATTATCACACGAGCCTCTAATTTTTGTGACTTCAGTGCACACTTTTTATTACTCTCACTACAGGTTGTTAAATATTTTCGTGATTCACAAAAATCATGAAAATTTTAGACCATGGAAATTTGGAGCTATACAGTATGTTATGAGGTACAAAATCTCATGTAGTAAATCTGTAGGAGAAGGAACAGATGGTTAAGCAATGAATTTACAAAAGACCATTTCTTTTGATCTGCAAAAAATGATTAAAATGTTGTACTTTGTCTTTTTCAAGAACTTCCTTGATTTTGCTTCTACCTTCTCAACGTAATAATTACAAAAAACAGATGGTTGAAACAGAAAATTACTGGTGTAATGAATTTACACAATGATAACATTCCACTTTACAAGATTATTTACAGTAAAAATGGCTTCATTAAACACATCATTTCCCTCACACACAATACCAGACCAAAGTAGTAAGGATTCAAATTTGATTGACAAAATTTGATAAGAAACAAATACACTGGAAATTTGTCTAACCAAAATGAATTTTGATTGGTCAAATAATCTAATTAGCCAACTGTTATTATAAGCTCCTAAGTTAGGTTACTGAAAATGCTTAATATGTAAGTTACCTTTAAATTGCTGGGACGAATATCAATTTTTTTGTAAATGAACATTTTGACCAAAACGAACAAATGTTTGAACATTCTTTAGTACAAAAAGGTTACACTATAAATCAACAAGGATAGTGTATTACAACATGCAATCTTCCTTTATGCTATAAAAGTCACAGATCTATTAGAGAGAAGTCTGGAAAACCTAACAAAAAGCTCCACACTTAATGATCCTTTATAGAGACTAAAATATGGCTTGATATAGCGAAAACGAATATTCAAAAGGTGATTTTAGTGAACGAATAGTAACATAGCAAACGAATATCCACAGCTCTACTTTACATTTGGAAATCAATAGCAAATATGTTAGAATTAATGCAGAAAAGTCTGTACACTTTCTTGGTGTTCAAACACCATGCGGGATAACCAAACAAGTACCAAACATCTGCTTCAGCTCTAGTGAAAACTGAGAAACGACTGAAACAGGTTCTGAGGATTACACGATGTGGAAAATATCATTCTTGGAATGACTTTGACCACACAGACTAAACACTGCATAATCACCATTGATCTTGTCAACAACTGCAAACTGGTATGTACTGCTCTAGTTATGCTCACCTTCATGTCACCATCTTCATATACCATACTCCAATTAGTGTCCACTGGTTCAAATAAATACTTTGAGTATTCGTCAACTTTCTCATTGACCTGACAACAATAAGGTAGCCATAGCAACACAATAGGTAGTTAACATAATCATCTCACCACAGAAGTCAGATAATGAGTTTTACCAGAAATGTTTGTGTGTTCTATCTTTACAGGAATAGGGTCATTGGGATTACCCTAAAATGGTTGATGAATGTAATTTTTAAGATGATATCCTTACCATTGGTGACATTGATAGTAGTTGTACTGACTTGGTATTATGCTATTAAACCATACACAGCTCACATCAGATGGAGGATGATTTTATCAACTCACTGATAACATTTCATTGTCGTGATACGCAATCTCTAATGCATCAAAGTATTCTTCTTCGTTCATGACACTGTGAGGACCCTCCTGGGAGTAGAAGGTAAACACATCATTAACATATGTACATAATATACCGTATAGCGGGTTATTTTCGAGGGGGAAATTTTTCACAAATTTCACGAATTGAGCTTAATTTGTGAAAAATTTCCCTACAAAATTGCTGAAGTAAGTGTAGCAGTGTTAGTAACAGCCATACATTCGTGAAAATTTTCCTCGTGAATAATGGCACCACTGCAGCTGGGCATTCGTGAAATATTTCCCCCTCAAAAATAACCCACTATACCGTACATTGATTGATTGATTAATTTAAACTCCAGTAATCAGCCCTCCTTACCAGAGTAGTACAAACACACACAAGTATATACAATACTACTACTACTACTACAACAACAACAACAACAACAACAACAACATATAAAATACATTAATATTAACTACAACAAAATACAGTACATAATAAAATAGAATATATATAATAACCTCAAAATCCGGTCCAGCATATTTATAAGCCCTAGTCCTGGGTCCATTCATAGCTGCATGGGCAGAAATCTCTGCCTTGTGCCTTCTTTCTTGTTCCTATACAAAATAACATTATAGAATTTAGAATTACTACACAATTTGTGGATGCTGCAGAAGTACCTTTTCCAGTCTTTTTTGCCAATACTCCTCCTTTTTGATCATTGCTTCTATACAATAACTTAATGTGGAGATTATACCAGTTGAGGTGGCCTTAAAAGTTGCCACTTCTGCTCGAAAATCATGTCTTGAACTAATGATAGGACTTGTTGGGGTACTGCCAGTTGTAGAGAAATGACCGTTGTGGTAACTGTGTGTTCTGTGAAAGTTGTGCTGCAACGAGTGACGTCCTAGTTTGTAAAACTGTCCACCAGGATTGGCGAATGGATCACTCCCTGTCCGTCTGTGACCCTGTCGTGATTGTACGTGCGTTGGGATGGCCGGATGGGATCCAGGCGACAAAGTACTGGAACTTTTCGAAACAGGTGTTGATTCACCAACCACATTGTTGCTGGAATGGCTGTGTTCTAAGTGATTTGTAACCCTTTCACCATCTTCATCTCCAGAATTTTGAGCGATAGATGAATCTTCCCCCAAACTGGATGTGGAGTCTGAATTGCCTGCAAAACATTTCAGCAGTGATGAACAGAGGCATTGGCAGACCCAACAGGACTTGATAACATGGCAGGATAAAACCTGGGCCTAGGGCCCATAGACTCAATGTTCTTAGTGGCAGGGTAGAGTAATCGTTTGGTAGGGCATATGCCCTGTTGTAGATATGCCACTGGTGAGGAACCAAACAGTTTACAATAATATAGAACAAGCCACTTCTAGCTGCTTAGATAAGCACAGCACATTTAATATAAAATATAATCTTATTTGTAGCACTCAATTTACTAATTGTTACTTCATCGAAAGATCAATGATTTATAATTACCACATCAATACAAAATCTGCCTACTCCTTAAAATTACCACAAAATTAACACACACCTGTTAATTGGCCTCCTCCTGATGCTTCAAAGTATGGTAGCAAGTTGTCCAGCTGGCGACATAAAATGTCTCGGTAAGTTTCTAGCTCTGCTAGTTTCTCCTGGAGATCATAGTTCTTCTGCAAGGAGTAAGATAGTAAAGAGAGGCCATACATATTTGCTTATGATACACTGATGTAAGTGGTAGCCCTGGAAACTATCCATTGTAAACTACCAATTAAAATACCTTAAAAGATGATGTTGATGCTATTGAGAGTGTTGAGAGGGATAAAATGGACCCCTGCCTTCTCATCGAGTTTGAATCAAAACCATTCTCAACCAACCATTTCTGTTCAAATAAAAACAAATAAACAGAATTAGCTTCCATACTGGAAGATATTACCTTGTTAGCCTCAATGCTATCAATCCAGCTCTTTTTCTCTTCCACAGTTGATGCTCTTAAGAAATAAGTACAATCGTGCACTCTAATATCAAATCGTAGTTCATCAAATTCGTGAAGCTAAAAAGGTATCCATTTTATTCAGCCACATGCTGTGCTACAGCTTACCAATATAGTAGCACGTTGGACACTGACTGATCCTCTACAGCCAAAATTAGTATCAAATTCTGATTTGTAATAAGATAATATTCCATCTACAATTACAAAGTAACGGTCCTGCCATCCATGCAAGTAGTTCGTCCATTTTGAAACCGTTCCTCGTTTAGACACGACGCTGGTACGAATATCAAATTCGTCTTCTTCTTCCTCTTCTTCGCTAGCGCTACCACTGCCGCCAACTAGTACTTTAACATCACTAGTTTCGTTCTGCACCTGGTCCGGTACATCCGCGACACTCGTACGTAATCCTAATCCACCGATTATAAAATTTTTCACCAACTTAGCCATACGCCTCTAGTCCAGCAAAAC
Organism: Spongia lamella; assembly: GCA_963930835.1. Taxonomy (NCBI): domain Eukaryota; kingdom Metazoa; phylum Porifera; class Demospongiae; order Dictyoceratida; family Spongiidae; genus Spongia; species Spongia lamella. Next base: position 10,754,908 of record OZ005750.1, on the reverse strand, counting down.
TCCAACATGAACCTCGGGACAACTCGAAAATTAATTTCATACATAAACGCATTGAGTTTTAATTATACTTTTACTCCAATTAATGCTCTTAGTATAAATGACTCGGCTATATGTGAAAGGAGAGATTTCAGTTGTGATAAATTAGTGAGTAGTGTAGTAGTGTTAAATATGAATAGATGTGACTCAGAAGCGAGTTCAGAAATTACTTGGAATTAGATAGTATATCTGGCGTACTCGGGCACATTACACTCGCGAGCACGCTTGTTATTACATTAGAATGTACTGTTTTTTCTCTATAACTGATAATACTACTGGACGGGTATTTGTCTGATAAATATTGAGAACTGTACTGTGCCATGGGCTAAAAGCCATGTTAAATTTCTTACCTAAACAGTGCTTTTATAATTCTTTAATCATTACTGCTCCATCTCTCCTACCTCATACCATACCGCTATTACCACTATGTTCAGCTGTAATGTTGAATAGGAGTTTTATTTGGTTCCTGGAGGCGTAGATTTATAAATCTGGCTATGCTGGAAGGTAATCATTTTAAGTGTTATCATTTAATCACAGCCAGTGATTAGCCGTGATATCCAATTTGAGGCTTAATTCACAACTTGCATTATTTTTGAGAAATAGCATTTTGTATTTGACTAGCAATAAAACATATAACTTATTTTATGATGGGACGGACTACTTGGTTCATATCATCAACAATTTATCCATGATACTATGATACATGAAATAATAGCATTAGGGAGTCACATGAGCATATGTGGTATGTACGTACTATATCTGATTTAGGGGTGGATGGTATTGATAAATACCATACCACGGTACTTGAAATAGAAATATCGCAAATATACTCATGGCCTCATACTTATTACACAACAATACAAACAAATACATGAGGGTTCATGGTCTCACAGTATCAGCACATCACATGCAGGTATAAAAATGTATAGCATGCATTCTATTTTGATGTTTAATAATATATAAAATTGTTGTAATTCGGTATTTAAAATAAATAGTTGGTATATTAAACTGATTGGAATATAAAGGAACAGAAAAGCAGTACAACTCTTCTGAATAGACACCAAGCTATACCAAAATCCACAGGTGTTGACTTGTTAAAAACATAGCAGGCTTGGACCATGTAGAGCTGGACCACCAAGAATCTCACATAAAATCTGTGATTGTGGGTTTAATTTAAATATACTATCACTCTTCATTGTTAAACCATCAATTTAGTGAATATAAATAGCTAAATATTTTGGTGGGCTAGCAAATTAACTGCAATTAATATTCAAACCCACAATGAAATGTTATGTGTGAGAATATAAAAGAGCCAGAAGCCTGTGACAGCAGAAAGGGGCACTGGGGGGGCTTGGGTGAAGCCCCTCTATTTTTACTCATCACTCCATAGTTTTTCTCCATACAAATGTGAAATTGAATTACCCTTCCAGTTCTGAATAGGCTCCTCCATTGCTGGCCTAATTTGCCGCAAACCCTCTGAGGCCCATAATGTATTAAAACAAAGCGAATGTGCTTTTTTTGTGCTCATGCATCAAAATGCTTTTATAAGGAGCTTTCAAATCAGTGTCACAGTGCGTATGCGTCTGTACCCATGTGACCCATTGAAGTTCAAGTTTAAATATTGTTCCACTGTTGCTCTTAATTTTTGAGTGACCTTTTTGGTTGAAATCACACCCAGAGGGCATTGTTGGTTTAGTTGTTACACAATTGTTATTCTATCACCCAGAGGAGTAAATAAGAATGGGTGATGTCGCTTAAAAGTTCACCTTTACTTTCTCAGGTCACTATGTAATGACCTTTGAAATGATAGAATGAAACTTTTAGTTATACTATACAGTAATACTATACAGCAGAGTTATTTTCAAGGAAGAAATTTTCATTAGCACTACACAGCCCAAATTTCATACCTTGACGTGGATGGAAATAGGGGTAAGGCTATTATGCTGCTAAACTTAAGCATTCATTTTGAATAATTCCCATAATTTTGCCAATCATTCTATTAATTTTTATACTTTTAAGCAAAATTTTGACTTTGTAGTGTTGCATAAGTCCTATTATTCTGGACCCTGATCCCTGTGGCTCCATCTGTATAACAACACATTTTTCACAAACTTAACTGGCTGTCTACCAACTTAAAGTCTGTAGACACAAAAACTGGCAAAGATTACTCCTGGGAGTTTGTGGAGCCTGGAAAAGTACTTGAAGCTTTCTTCACCCTCTTCATGGTTACCTTGGTTTTTGCACAGTGCCTATTGGATAGACTACATGCTTATATCTCTCCACATGTAGGGCTACTTGTTCTCGTGTAATATCTTCTTCTTCTTCTTGTGTGTTCTAATAGAGTAACTTGTGTGATATGATTGGCTATAAGTATGGAGTAGTTTCACCATATCACTGATTAATTTGTAACTATGTGAACAGTGAGATGTCAGCCATCTTTGAGCAGGTGTTTGTATAAAGTGGTGTTGAACACTGATTATAAGATTTGTCGTGGAATTATGAAATGTTCATTATTGGTTATTAATCACGGGGGTATGCATGTTTGTTTGTGTCTGCCCCAGGCTATTAAACGCGAAATGAAGCCTAACTAACCAATCAAAAAGTCTGCTTTTCAGTTTCTTTATATGACACTAGCCATTGATATTATTGATGAGCGTGGCCTTAGTAACGAAGTGCGTCGTGAGTTTCTACCAAAAAAGAGCAAGGTAATGCTGTGTTAGTTTTCATCTTCTTAACTTACTAGATACAGCACTTCTGGTTTCTCTCTCGTTCATTACTTCTTCTTGATGGGACACCATCACTGAACTGATTAAGATTTTAAGAAACGACAACCGCACATTCGTACCTAGGTGTATCCATACAAAATTTGATGGCTGTGGAGTTAAAAATACATGACTAGTTCTAATTTTAGAAGGACCATGTAAGGATGTATATGCATGGCGCAAACCAACAAACCACAGAATTTATAATGTAATTAGTATCTAATGTGTGTATCCATGCGAGCATATGAAGCCCATACATGTACAGCACTGTGGGAAGCCCTTTATGAACTGTACTGTGCCTCCTTAACAATAAGCTATGAGGTGCTATAACTACTCCATATTACCACATCACATGATCTCTTGAAATGGTTAAAGATTAAGGACTATGTATTACTAGTGCACGTTAGTTATAAAATAGCATATATCCTGGTCCTGTTAGCAAAGCCGTATGTGAGTATAGCACTGCACTGCTAAAAACTTCAATGGCATCATATTTTACTGAGTACTTTAGGATTCCCAGTCATCGCATACTGCTTCTTGGTCTCGCGACTCAATATTGTGAGTCTTGATAAATAAATAAGGTGGGAAATATACTGATTATTTATGCAGTACGTTTTTGCTACTGATTGTGTTTAAATACCCTAATAACTGTGAATTCAACATTCGATACTGAATTTAAGCAGCTAATGGATGCATTTTTATGGATTGCTGTAGTTTGGCATGAGGTGCACAACCTACTTATGGTACACAACCTACTTATGGTACAGTTTACTGGTAGCAAGAGTTAATGGAGAGGAGAGTATCCTACTTCCATAGAAATGCATAGCGTGAAGTCATTTCTGAGGTTATTTCCTGACATCAGCAACTGAACATAATATCGATTATATCATATAGCAGGAAAGTTTGGTGAATTTCACTGTTATGAGCGTTTGATGAGGAATTGTTTGGCGAATGGATAGATTCAGCCATAAGGTAATAATTATAAGTAAAAATTTGGATGGTTTTAGTTTGGCAAATCACAGACGATTCGCCAAACTTTCCCCCCTCCAAACTTTCCCGCTATACGGTACTTGATGCTTAAGAGCTTTTGTGATTAAGCAAATTTTTTCATATGGTTTGCTAACAGTACTTACTTGATAGAGAAATGCTGTCAAATCCTCGTGTCACCTTAGGTTTTGTCTTGTTAATATGAAGTCACATGCACTAGTCTGTTGTTGCTACTGACATTCTTGGGGCTTCATAATCATCACAACACCACACACACTGTCGTAACATTGTAGCTTAACACTATGCGATTCTACAGGGTTGTATAGGAGCCTCCTCCATATATTATCAACTCTTGCTGGTAGTTAAATATGTTAATGTTGTGTCAGAATGACACAAGTCATTTGGATATTAAAAGGCTTTTATTAGCTATGTCTTTCCTGTGCATGAAGTAGATTAATGCCTAATGGAATTAGTCACTATTAGCTTATTTTATCCTGAAACTAGTAAATAACAGATTTGTATGGTGAGTTGGGACTAGTGGTGGATGGTGTGAGCCAGTCTCTTGATTCACCACATGTTTGTCATAATTGTCATATTTGCATATCTTTACCAACTTTTTTGAATACAAACTGGAAATCCAATTGGTTACATATTATTGACATAGCACAATCTATATTGAGCTACAATGTAATAAATGTATCATATAATTATGTGTGTGCGTGTTCTGGCCTGTGCATATGGTGATTCCAGAGCTGTGATATAGCCCCTTGCCTATGGTGGTTATTATAGTGAGGTTTATATAAAAAGTGCACATACCCAGTAAGTACCAAATGTCATTAAACTTAGCAGCTGCATGTATGCATTCAAATGTATACCTCCTTTAAAAAGGAACCTGTTAAAGTGGACACTTGAAAATGATGACACCCATATAATCCACACACTTAGTTGAGGTCCCAAAGTTGACCATTAAAGTACAATGGCAGCTTGAGTATTATTAAGTAAGTAGCGCTAATCGTATGTATTCCAGTGTGGTCGTGCAGGTTGGGAGTGGATTGAAGCGCAGAACCACTTAGGCTGGTTGGACCACTTTTCAGATTATTTAGAGTAAACCAAAAGTTGATTCCCCCAGAAATAATATTTTAATCATCTGCATTATGCTATAAACCTATCTGGCCGGACCTACCAAAAGTCACTTCTGCCGCCCCTGTTGACTATGGCTGTGTGTCTCATGCTCCATTGTGTTGAGAATAATATACTTGTCAGACTCTATCTGTATATTGTTGAGTTTATCCAGCTGGCTATAAAGTGCCATATATATATATTAATTTTACGTTTTTCCCTGCTACTTTATTGCTATACACTCACTATAAAATGTGGTGTATTGTATTTCATGGCACTGTGTAGTATTAGAGTAGTTAGTGTTATCCAGTGTCATATAGCTAAACTCTTTCAGGAGAGGCTAAGCAAGGGAGGTAGGAAGGGTGATCAGCCCTCCAAAAATTGCTCAGCGTGTAGCTATGTATGTAGTTAGCCAAATACATGTGTGTGTGCATGTGGTCACTATTATCTATAGAAATAGTGATCACACACATATAAAAATATATAATATAGCTACTGCCCTTTTCATATAATGCACGTTATGACTGTGAAAAGTTGTGGTGTACTATATGACACTGCGGGGTGGCATTCAGAGCGGTTGATACTATACACTGTCATTTGTTACACCGATTGGTGTGGTGCGCATGCTTTATTTTTATAGTATAATGATAATATAAACCGCATCCATGGAGGAGGTATCAGTTCTGTATAGATGGGTAGTATAGCTATATAGTAAGTTCTGATCATGATGGATCTATATTAGCCCTATACATGCATGTGTTACATTGACAATGCATGCAGCTACTCTATATAATCACATTTAAGTAGCTATTGCCAGACCCTAGCTATAGCTACTCTGAAGAATGTATAACTGCATGAGATTTCTGTATAGTGTGGATGCATCCTCCACTAAACAGAAATCTACTATATGTACAAAACTATTATTGTACAATTTGTATATATCTCACCTGTATCTTAGTAACAGTGGAAGGACAGTCAACTAGATGCTATATACAATAATTATATTGTATGATCATTATTTTAATTTAGCTAGCTATAACTATGCATGAGGGGGTGAAATAGAACCATCGCAGCTGTTACATGCTTATTTTATATTAAGTTTATGTGTTCGTACAACATGCATGATTATGATTATAAGCCATTAGCTGGTTAATGGCAGCAAATGGGGTAGCCGTTTCACGTGCACATCACAATTCTTTTGTTTACGTGGATGCTAAGCCACGTGTTTGCTTTGCATAAAAGTTCGACCGCCCATCTTCAAAATATGAGTCTGCAGAATCGCAGTTAGCCGCTATACCTTACAGGTAATCTATAGACTGTCAAACCTGCAGAATCAGCCACTGTAGCTGTAGCTAGCTATGGTTTTTAGTATAACAATCATAAAACGTCAATGTGCATATATAGCTACGTTCTTAGCTTATGCTGTACTTTTACAATATTTCGTCTTCGTGTTAGTACTACCAGTGGCAAACCAGCGACATGAGTTTAAATGAAGCTGATTTCAGAAAGCTGTTCTGGATGCAGGGCAACTTTTGCGTGCACTATCAGTGGGAGATAATATTGGCCAGTATCGTCTCGTGCATTTTGTTAATACGATATGCCGATCCTTCGTCGAGCAGTGTCGCCGATGCACCCGACGTTTTCTGCTCCACTCATCACCAACCGGTAAACATATATTATCGTTTGTTTGCACGCATGTTTATAGCTATTTCGTTTAGTATTCACAAGACACAACAAGCACAATTATCACGTTCATTGTGGGTGGTTTGGCTCTCGTGCAAATCAGCTCGTGGCTGTCTCGATTATGGGTCAAGAGAAAATCCATTGTTGTCTTTTGGACGATTCTTGTATTTATTGTGATGGTGTTGGGCTTTTTCAGTGCTATCACACTTTTTTGTACCAACAGAACCACAGCTGAGCTTTTGTAAGTTAATTGTACTGTTCAATTTCACCTGTTGTCATGTACCCCTGTGCAGTCAGCTATTGCCATTTGCTCTGCTGTTGTGTAACATTACTCGTGCCTCATCTTTTGCTGAGATGGTTTTGAAATCTCACACAGTCAATGAAGTCCGTGCTAACATTTCTCAGAGCTTGGCCATGCTGGGGCCCAGTGTTACACTGGATACCATTACCGAAATGTTGTTCATCGGAATGGGATCTTTGTCAGGTATTAATGAATCACATAACATTATTTGTCGTAACATGTAGTTAATTCATTCCTGTAGGAATACCACAGTTAGCACACATCTGCTATTACAGTTGTATTGCAATATTTATCAACTATGTAGTCTTGTTGTCAGTTTTTCCGGCTTTTCTTTCCCTCGTTCTAGAGGTAGCCACAGAATTTTAGCTTGTTAATTATCTACAACATGTTTACAGGTTTATTCCATTGAGATTAATGGGAATAAGATGTTTGGTATTCCTAAACACAATCCATTAATGTTCCGCTTAAAACTAATGACAGTAAGTTTTATTTCTTTATTATAATACAATAGAACCCATTAATTCTTAAGTGGTCATTAAAAAGGTCACCTCTTCTGTTATTTAGTTAATGGGTCTTGCTGCTACTCATCTGCTGGCATACGTCATAATGGGGAGATACCAGTTTTCGCCTAGAAACTCAACCACTGATGAAACACTGACTGATGAAGTGCACAAGAAATCAGATATTAACTGGCTGACTCACCAGGTCTATTAAATTGTGACATAGAATATTTTGTACATAAAAAGTTATTTGTTAATATATAGATGGTTACAGTGGCTGTGGCATTTCTTCTATTTTTCCGTTGTGTATTATTTGCAAAAGTGGGAAAGAGCTATACTGATACTAATAATGATTCCTCCCAAGATGTGCCAGACACTGCAGTGATAGCTAAAGCAATGGAGCCTGAAGTGAACAGTACCATGATACCACGCAAGATGGCTAATGGGATTCTAAATGGATCAATTTCCGGAATAAAGTGCAACATGGGAACTGGGGTCATACCAAGTCATGCGTCAGTGGAAAATTTGCTGACAAACAGAAAAGAGTATCTTAAGGCTTCTATTGATAGCAGTAAGACCCATGGTGACGCATCCTCCTCCTCCTCTGAGGAATCTGAGCCTGGGAGTGATATTAGGCCATTAGCTGAGTGTGCTGCCCTATTGAAAACACCAGTAAGATGATACTGAAAATGTTAATTAGTATTTATAATTTCAGTTTTTTATAAGCATATTAGCTAAGGAAAACATTGCTAATCCTCCTGGAGGAAGGCCAAGTGTGGCGCCTGACCAGAAATCAAGTGGTCTGTGATTCAAATCCTGGGATATTTATTCCTTTTGCCCATTCAGTTGTTTTGCTTAGGGTAGGTTATCTAAAGCCTTCAAACACAAGTTGCTGGCAAACCACTAGTACTCCTAGACCAGTTCTCTAGCTATAGTACTGTAAAGCATTAATAATAATAATAATCATCATCATCATCATCATAACATTAAAACATTTTTATTTTTAGAATGGAGCTGAAGAATTAACTGATGAAGAAGTTATTAGATTAGTAAAGTATAAACGTATTCCAGCGTACAAGTTAGAAAGTGCACTGGGTAATCCAGAAAGAGGAGTAAACATCAGGTAACACATTACACCGGTCTTAATTTGATAGCCCATCAACTATCGCAATACTGTGCTTAGGAGAAGAATAATATCAAAAAAGTTACCCTCCCTAGATGCACTAAATGAGTTGCCTTTTACCAATTATGACTACTCCAAGGTAAAGAAGTCATTCTTTTTCCACTGTGAGAACCATTGTTGTTTATGATCAGGTGATGGGAGCTTGTTGTGAAAATGTCATTGGTTATACGCCAATCCCAGTGGGTGTGGCTGGCCCTTTGCTGCTGGATGGCCAAAAGTTTGAGGTACCATTGGCCACTACTGAAGGTTGTCTGGTTGCTAGTACTAACAGAGGATGTAGAGCTCTTACTGTGAGTTATTTGGATAACTTCATAAATTATAAAATTCATCCTAGGCTGAAGGAGGCATTCACAGCTACTTACTGGGAAACGGCATGACCCGTGGTCCTGTACTGAGGTGTCTTTCTGCTGGAAAGGCAAGCGAGATCAAGTTGTGGATAGAAAATCATGAAAACTACAAACTAATTGAAGACTCTTTTAATTCTACTAGTAGATTTGGGAGACTCAAATCTATCCAATGTGCAGTTGCAGGAAGACTGATATTTATGAGGTTTAAAGCTACAACTGGAGATGCAATGGGAATGAATATGATATCTAAGGTGTGCTTAGTAATTTCAAGATACCTAATGGTATCTTGAGTCTATAGGGGGTAGAAAAATCTCTGAAATACCTAAAAGAAGAACATTTTCCAGAAATGGAAATACTAAGTCTCTCTGGGAACTTTTGCATAGATAAAAAACCATCTGCTCTTAACTGGTATGCAAAAGTAGTTAACTGGAAACAGCTATGAATATAAATTTGGCTTGCCTGTTTTTGTAGGATTGAGGGAAGAGGAAAGTCTGTAGTCTGTGAAGCCATTGTCCCTGGCAAATTAGTACAAGAGGTAAATATTATTACCGTCTGTCTTACACACAAGGTAAAACACTGCCATGCCCATACAGGTACTGAAAACTGAAGTACATGCATTGGTGGAACTGAATATATCCAAGAATTTGATTGGGTCTACCATGGCTGGGTCAATTGGTGGCTTTAATGCTCATGCGGCTAACCTTGTCACTGCAATTTATATTGCTACTGGTCAAGTAAGTGTTGTACAGGTGTAATACAGGTAAATCAACTGATTTTATAGGACCCTGCACAAAATGTTGGGAGTTCAAACTGCATTACTTTGATGGAAGCTTCAGGTCCATCAGGAGAGGATCTTTACGTGTCTTGTACAATGCCCAGTATTGAGATAGGCACTGTTGGAGGTGGTACAGTCCTACCTGCACAATCTGCTTGTCTTAAAGTATGTCAAAGTGCACGATAACAAATATGTATACCATTTAACTCTTCAGATGCTCGGAGTGTATGGACCAAACCCTGATACTCCCGGAGAGAATGCCAATCAACTGGCTCGAATTGTTTGTGCCACAGTCATGGCTGGTGAACTGTCACTACTGTCAGCACTTGCAGCTGGACACTTGGTAAAGAGTCATCTCACTCATAATCGCTCGAAGCTGAATTTATATGGGTCATCATCAAGGCATTCATCACTTAGCACAGTGAATGAGAATGAACCTATTGTAGAACAGAGTGAATCTCATACTGCAAATGCATCAAAACCAATATTCACTTTGTAAATATAATATTACTATATATAGCTAATATTAACCAATCACTAATAGATTAGTCATAATTATTATATAATATACAATTATAAATAATTTAGTAATATTCCTGTTTCATTTTCAGCTGTTGAATTTCAGATTGAAGTAATAGATTCATTAGTCATAATTAATTAGTAATATTCCTGATCCATTTTCATTTTCAGCTGTTGAATTTCAGATTGAAGTTTGCAGCACTTCTCTGAGCAGTATCTAAGTGATTGTAATTGTCTGTACATCCTTGTTACTTGTGCTTGTTGTCTTTTCTACATTCACACGATAAATAGATTACAACATAAATTTATAGAAAAGCACGTCCAAATTTTCTTGTACCTTACCTACAGTATAGATGATTATAATTTAATGAGGGATACATGTACTATACACATGACCTTTAATGCATTACGTATGCGCAGTACCAGCACATACAGTGGACATGCGCAGTAGCAGCACATACTGGACATGCGCAGTGCATCAAAGATTACCTCATTAGTTGTACTCCTCATTAATCACATCAATGGCTGACCTTTAATAGTGCATTATCTTCTTGTAATTGGTGGATAGTATTACTGTTGGTAATTTCTAGATCACGGCATTCAACCTGGTTGATCACTTCACTGTCCTTGGAGGCTTCCAGAGTGCAGATTCCTTCTTGCAATTTCTTTACTTCATCACTAACACAAATATTGCCACTATCCATCAACTGAATCATTTCTAAAATTGTACAAAGCCTATATGTAAAACCTGGTAGTTCAATTCATTTATTACTTAGATTAGTAGTCTTTGAAATGTTCTCTTGTAAGATGGCTACTTGTTGATAGAGATCATGAGATTGTTCAATATCCTTGACCTTTTGACTATGACTATCCATCTTCTGACAATACTTAGCGTATAATCTACATTAAAAAGTCATCTGTCATTGAGGAATATAATAGGAGATGGGGTTATAATGTACCTCTCATTAGACTGCAATTGAACTTCACAATCTGACAATCTTGATTGTAGCAAAGCATTTTCTTTTACTAAGTTCAGTATCTCTGCAATCAATAACATGTAATGTTAAACCAAACTGATTTCATTACCATTTTTTGATGAACAACATTCAGCCTCAGTGGTAGCAGCTTCATCTTGTGCCAGGCATATCAATTTGGCTGTGCTATGTACATCTGCTGTAATCCTAGTTTGCTTTTCTTCCTCTAATAATAACTGCATGTAATGTCTGTAGAGGGTGTTTCAATTACCTTCTTTAATTTTCTCCTATAGACAAATTAAAAATCTATTCAGTATTCCATTAGCTTACAGAAAGGGTTCCATAATATGCCGGCATTTAAACCGTGTCATTGCCAACTTAATCTAATGAAATTCCCTGGTTCCTACCCCCAGCACGGCCACTTGAGATAATTATGATGTTTGCAAATTTACAGCTGACCGGAAAACGAGCCGGAAAAGGCCCGGCAGAATATCAGTGTCCCCGAGTGTCCCGCAAAAGTTGATGATGAACTACTCACCTCCCCAAAATAGGCGCTTATAATCTCTAATCGATAAGCGCCTGGGCGTAGAGGGTCTGGCTACGCGAGACTAGGTAGGCTGCCTACTATCACGTGTACAGAAAGCCTTTAACCATTTCGTTTTTACCTGTAATAAAGATAAACTCTTCTGACTCTCTGCAATTTTTGCGCACTGCGAGTATTGAGCTTCAATAAGCTCGTTGGTTAGAGCGGGTAAGCTGGTTTCGTCCTCAGTTCCATCCTCCTGGCTGTTATACGCAACAGACCTAGCTTCCAGCTCGTTCGTTGATATTAACGGTATCTTAAATTCGCTTCCACCATCGGTTTCCATGATAACCTGATTCGCGAAAAATGAAAATTCTATCCACGTGATTAGCTATTTGCAATGATTTGATTGGCTCAAAGTTATACGTTATATATACAACATAAATACTCGCTATAACTTCTCAGTTAATTCTGGCACAGCCTACAAAAACAAACATAGCATAAACACAAAGTTGTACATGAAAAAACTTTCTGACCTTGAATAAATCAGCCACCAGCCCATAATCAGCCACTGCAATGAAATAAATGATCAACTGGTATACAAAAATGAGTTACCTTGAAAGATAGGAGCTTCAGGATCCTTGTTAATGGCCACAATGACCTGCAAAAATACCTAAACACTCAATATGTAGCGTTTACTCTTCACCTTGCTATCTTTCATCCCAGCCAGGTGCTGTATTGCTCCAGAAATACCCACTGCTATATACAAATCCTAATAGATATTTGATAATACGCCTATTCCATGCAAAAAATAACTCACAGGTGCCACAATTTTTCCTGTCTGGCCAACTTGCATGTCGTTGGGAACATATCCAGCATCCACCGCTGCTCTAGAGGCCCCCACTGCTGCTCCAAGTTTATCAGCAAGTTTGTAAAGCAGCTCAAAGTTTTCACCACTTTTCATTCCACGACCTTACCAAATTATCATACAATATCAGGCATCACAAGTTTAGGCCACATTCACCTCCAGAGACAACTTTTCCTGCACTTGTTAACTCAGGACGATCACTTTTACTCAACTCCTGACTGATCCAAGTTGATTTGTCATTGGCTATTTCAACTTCAGGAGCTGCAAACAAATAAACAAGGAGCAAATAACAATGCACAGTAGTTACATCATGTCAAGATAATTGTGTGCTAAACATACAAACCGCATACATCTCAATAATAATAATAATAATAATAATAATAATAGTCATAACACACTGGTAGTAATAAAATATACCTGATTCTGTTGATATATTTCCACCAACATCAGAAGATGCTGCAAATGCTGATCCGCGGACAGTGATAATCTTAACTGAGTCACTAGACTGCACTCTGGTAACTGCATTGCCAGCATAGATGGTACGAACAAATGTATCCGTGCTTTCTATATCAATCACATCTGAAATAGCAGCTACATCTAACTTGGCTGCTATTCTAGGAAGCAGACTCTAAAATTTTAACAGTAAAATTATAAGCAGTATTATACAACTACACCTTTCCAAAGGCTGTTGCTCCAGATATGATATGTGTAAAGTTAAACTGCTTCTGTGTTTCCAGTATTAATGGAGTAATGGCTTCTGGAAGAAAACCCTTGAAGACTGCATTTTGAGCTACCAGTATCTTGGAAAGTCCACTAGCTGCTGATAGTTGCTTTGCTACCTAATCACGTGATAAAACTTATTATGGCCAATTATGAAACTCGCTGAAAAGACATTACCTTGCTACAGTCTTCACCTACAACTAAGGCACTGATTTCATTACCTAACTTCTGTGCAGCAGATATTGTGTTATAGGTAATAGGTGTAATATCGCTCCCATTATGTTCAGCCACAACTAACGTACTGTTAAGACGTCTGTAACATGCCTTAAAATCATACAGTGCATTAATAAGAATACACGCTAAATTGTAAATTTAGAAATTATATATAAATATTATAATGCACTTGTATAGTACAGTAAACTCACAAAGCATCTTCCTAGTTGACTAGCTAACGCTAAAGCCCTACCATTAACAATATAAACAGCCATACTCATTTATCGGCTGCTCGAAATAATTAGAACCCAATTGTCATGGATTTCCCTCTTCTTCCTTTTATAAAGTAAGTGATGTATAATGTATTATGTAACGAATATATAACATGGTGTAATACGGTGCATGCTATAGGTCCTCTAAAAAGGTTAAGAGATATGGAGGGGCGGTGAAATGCCCAGCTCCTTTCAGTAGTGATACTGTAAGCATTCTTTATCACAAGTTTAAAGTAGTTTACTCACAAATGTGTAGCCTAACAGTCATGCGAACACAAAATTGTGGAGAGGTGCTAGTTTCCATGGTGTGCAGGACCTGCCTCCACCCTCACAGCTATTGAAGAAGAGGTTGCATGAACAATCATTATTACACAGTGATGTCTTGTGTTGTAAAATATAGCTCAAATTCTAGTGGACGAAAGCGTTCTAGAGAGATTGGTGGTATTGAACAACATTTAGCACAATTAAAACGGAAACAAATTGAAATAGATAATGCAGCTGACACGTAAGACGAATCTATATCTTAACTATGCTGCATAAAATATTATTTCCATTAGTTCTGAAATGTCATCTATTGATATACAACTATCAGAAAATTCGTCACCTCAAGAGGTCCCATCATCTCCCATACTTAAGAGGGCTAGGCACAGTTTTTCTGATTTGAATCCTCCTTTCTACAGTGAGGTAGAAGATAACCATACTCATCAAGTCTCCATTGACCATGATTGGGAAGAAGTACCAGTTGATGTTGCTGTACCAAAGGTGACAGTAAAACGGATAAGAAATCCCAATCCTCCTTTTGGCACAACCACAGAACATCAGGTTAGACTTGCTGGATGGATAAATGGTTAATTACAGTTTTGTAAAGGAAAGCTTTTTTCATTTCTTACAATTACCTGGAACAGAACAAGAGCAAGCAAAAATGGTACAATTTTCTTATATATATTACTTAACTTTTCTTACAATTCCAGAACCCTATTCGCCGGTGTGACGACGATCCTTGCTCAACCAATACCATGATCAATATCTTACCTCATGAGGAATAAAACATTTGCAGTACTTTTCATGTGTACATAATTTGCAAGAGTCATTAAATGATTCTATAACTGGTATTGGCAAACGCTAAAATTAATGCATGCGAAATTTTCAATTTATAAAGTAGTCTACCCACAAAAATTAATAATAACTGAGGCGCGAGTATCGCTTAAAATTGTTATTGACAGTTAAAATTGTTATTCGTTTGTTTTGATGTGCATGACACTGGAGCGTTCATGTTGATAAGCAGGCTTCTACTGACAATATTTTGTAGTGCTTTGAGCTACAGCACGGCACAAGTGGAGTCACGGTTAAGGAGACGGTTAGTATCGTCGTGTGTGGTCTTGGATGTTATTCTGTGGTGTTACAGGGAGATAAGCGACGAAAGAGCTGTTTGTAATAATAACAGCCCGGCCGTTTTCTACTATGATAGTAATTCTAACATCTCTGTAAGTAAATGGATTATTTATTTCGAAGGCGGGGCTGGCTGCAGTAGCAGAGACGAATGTAGCACACGATTTCGAGATCGAAGAAACAGGCCATTGATGTCTTCATATGTTTATCAGGAACTGGAGCTAGCAGAAATTGTTGGAAAAGGTTTAATGTCTTCTGATGAGAGAGAAAATCCAACGTTCTATCATTTCCATCACGTTTATGTGCCATACTGCAGTAGCGATGTCTGGCTAGGAAGAAACTACAGACCTGACGTTACTACAGATTTTACAGAAAACGAACCTATAGACTTTAGCTTTCAAGGTAACTTCATCTTTCGTGGGGTGATAACGGATCTATGCAACATGGGAATGAATACATCTTCTGAAGTAATTCTAGTGGGCAGTTCTGCTAGTGGGGTAGGAGTACTGAACCATGCTCAGTGGGTACAGGGGAAATTACGTAACACCACAAGGATTAGACTCATCATTGATTCTGCTTGGTTCATTAACTTTGAAATGGTTTTGTCAAATATGGTCAGTAATGAATTAGGACAGTTGTATAATATTTCATCCACCGACATACCGTCTTGTCTTGATACAACCCGTGGTTACCCATGTTGCTTGTCCCCTGTGTGTCACCTGATGCATAGTTCTCTACCCAGTGAACTACCCAGCGTTTTATTCATATTCAGTCAATACGATATCTACGCATTGCAGTTTATATTTGACACAGTTGAGTTTGCATTCACTGATGTACTGAGGCTGTTCAATACCTATGGATCCGCTATGATAACAAATTCCAATATCACGTTTAATCGTGGCAACTTTTCATTCTTTATACCATCCTGTGCTCAACACCGATATCTTGTCCCTAGTGAGTTCTGGAGTCCAGGTGGTTTACTCACAGATACTACCAACTTATTAATTGCACAGTCCACCTTTGAATTCTACAACCCGCTGGAGCCTGGGATGACCTGGCAACATGTTTCTATTGGTGATATGAATTTAACCTTAAGGGATGTCATTACACAGTGGTATAATAACGATACTGCCTTTTACTATGTTGATAGCTGTCGTGGGCCAATATGCAACCACAACTGTCCTGATTCTTTAGTTTTAGTTTCCAGTACAGATTTATGGGGCGTCAGAGTTGCAGTTATTATATTCATTATTGCTGCATTGTTCACCATCACATGTGTGGTTGTTAAGATCATGTTTTACGTCTGTCAAATTTACATATTACACAAGCAGAAGAAATTTGTGGAGGACATGACAAAGAAGGAAGATCGTGGGATGGGATTGCAACTAGAAAACTTGCTACCAAGCTGTACCCAATATTGTAGTGTATCTTGTATAAACCTTACTTATCGACCAGATGTTTTTAAATCAACCAACAAAAATAATAAGAATGCTGCTTTGGAAAATACAAATATAAAATCCAAGTCTCGTCGAAAATTGGGCAGGCTTGTTAAAAACAGGACTAAGAAAACGGGTGACGCAACAGCTGAGGATGTCATCATTAAAGACATTAATCTGTATTTCAATCCTGGTGAATTAGTTGCCATAATGGGCCCATCAGGATGTGGTAAAACTACTTTGTTAGATGTATTGACTGGACGTAGGGTGAATGGACAAACTGAAGTAAGCAATTTGAATGTATAACATAACCTACGTAAGGTATGCATAAACACAGGGAAACATTTACATCAATGGAATTTCAAATGATAAAATGAAACAGTGGTTTATTGAGAACACGGGTTATGTATTACAATTGGCTGCTCCATTCTATGAAGAGCTTACGGTACGTGAAAATTTGCTGTTTGCTGTCAACATGCAGTTACCAAAGTCGGCCAACTGGAATCAAAAGCTGGAACGGGTCGAACAAGTCATCAGAGAGGTCAGTCAATACTTTGCTATACATTGTAAATATAACCTGTAACAAAGACTGGACTATTTCAAGTTGCTAATGTGACTGTGGGAGGACCCACAGGAACTGGTCTCAGTGGAGGGGAGGTAATACGTTATATATGGGTAGTAGTACTTGTGTGATGCTTTTACATATCGCAGAAAAGGAGATTATCCATAGCAACGCAGCTGTTACGTATGCCAAACATACTTTTTCTTGATGAGCCAACTTCAGGTAAGAAGGTATAGAAAAGGTTTTGTTAAATTGTTGTTACTTATCATAGGATTAGACGCTTCATCTTCTCTGTCACTCCTAAAGACCCTTCACTGCTTGGCACAAAGCGGAAGAGCAATAATCCTTACCATTCACCAACCCCGCATCGAGATATTTCACATGTTTGATAAAATACTGCTCATCTGTAAAGGACAAGTAGCATACTATGGTTCTCCATTTAAAGCACTGACTTACTTTATAACTGCCTTGAATGGTGATGGAGGTGGAAAGGTACACACATTTTAGTATTTGTATGTGTTATTAGATTAGCTTAAAACAGATGAAGGCTTCCAATGTTACTAATCCTGCTGATGCAATTCTTGACATTCTTACAAAGGAGAAGTCACAGATGACAGTATTAAGGGCCTATCAGTCCACTGGGGAGCCACAGCTAATTCAAACTGCTATTAAAAATGCTCGTGTTAGTGAAGCAAAAGCTCCGACCACCTCCATGTCGTAAGCAATCAAGCGAACACTACAACATGTAATATTTATTCACTACAGACGTTATCCAGGATTGTTTTTGAGACTGATGTCACTAGAGTCCAGAGCATCACTCCGACAAACAATAGTGCATATCATATATCTACCAGTGGTCTACTGTGCATTTGCCTTTATCTTAGGTATTGTAAATGAAGCTGTTCATGTACTTGTAATTATATTGTATCACAGGTTCTGTGTATTTTGAGACTCGTACTCCAGTTCAGATTATGTCGGTGACTTGTTTAACCAGTTGCTCAAGTTCTCTCTTCATGAGCTCCATTGTCATGTGGCTGCTGATAAAGCCATTAGAGATTTTCAGACTTGAACACGCTGATGGAATAGCCAAGGCTCATGAAGTGATCCTCCAAGTGTTCATAAGAATGTCCGCAGTCTGTACTGGTCCTCTTACAATATGTTCCACTGCTCTATTCCTCTCTGTGTACCGGCGATATGAAATTTCTGTGTACCTAATCGTTGTGCTGTCATTTCTACTTGTCAATCAGGTTTGGGTCTCCCTGTTCATCTTTATCACCTGCAGTAACCCAAACCTGGCCCATCGTATCTGCCCGCTGGTTGCAGCCATCTGCGGTTTTTGTTGTGGCTTCATTGTTCCAAAATCTGTAATGCCTGACTACTATGAATGGATATTTTACATCAATCCATCTTACTATGCTTATGCAGCCACTACTACTGCCGTGCTCAATGATATTGAGCTGGATTGCCAGTATGATTCTACCATAGAATGTTTACAGTCGTCTGGAAAGACAACTTTAAGAGCCTTTGGACTGGAGGGAGTCAATCCTATACTGTGTTTGCTGATTTTGATGATAATGATTGTCGTTTACATTACAGCTGCAATCTTGGTACTCAACCTTAAACTGGCTGCACCCTCCTGCAAGAAAATGTTAATGAAGTACTTCAAAAGGACAAGGTTGTGCATGTGTGTACTATACTGTACTACATTGATTTGTATTTCTACAGGCACAGTACTAAGATAGTTGCATTAACTATCACGGCCAACAATGTGATAGCCATTAATCCTGTGAACAACAATAACAATCTACTTGGTGGCAATAAAAAGTCAAAATTTCTAGAGATGGATGAGCAGGAGCATCAGGTGCTGCATTACTACAAGCCAAAGTTGTATGACAACGCCGTTGACCTGAAAACATCCACTGAGGATGATCAACAGTTGAAAAAACATCTTAGTGTTTTAAGTTCTGACAGCATAGCCAGCAGCGAGCCATCATTGATTGACATGAACGAAGACGAAGCTGAAAGGTTCCTACGATCAATGCAGATTCTTCTCAACAGGCGGGAAATGATGGACGAGCAACTGGGCCATCACCCCACCAGATATTTATCTCAACCGATAATTTATGACAGGACTTCAATGGCCAATAATGCTCCTCCTGTAACCCTGGCCTTTGACCAGCAGTATCCACAGAAAATGTTTGCTGCACCTAATAGGAGTGTCCATGCCACCGATGATGCTCGGAGTAGTGTGACAGAGCAAAAGCAGCAGCAGCCACACCCACTCCTGCTGCAACCTACTAACGACAACAATGCATGGGGTGATGACCCACCTATCATGGCTTATTCCAATAGCCCGTTTACCACTCAAAGGAGGAGGCATCATCACACAGTTTCAAGCCACCACTCAAGTATCGAGTCACTAGAAATGTCTGAACAATTATAACAGATAACTATAGCATGATTATAGCATACTGTAATATAAAAATCATACTTTAAAAGCCTCTAGTTTTTATTATTACAGCTTCAGTAAGTTTACTGTTTAATGCACCATAATGAGAGAAGTGAACAGAATGTGAGCCCAGTCCAGAGGTAACAGTTCTGATCATCGTGGAGTAGTCCTATAGTAGATATTACTGGGGGTATGATCGACCACAATAACAACCTCACCATCAGACAAGCCAGTGGAACATCAGCTATGATAAGCTTCATGTCTTCTTGTGGTAGTATCTTCACGATGGCAGCTCTTCTCAACGACAAATCACCCAACACTGCACCCAAATACTCCTCAGGAACCAGTACCTTAAATAAATAATCACTTGCTCCATAACCCACTACACGTGTTATTACCACTAACTGGTAACTAAATGACATTTTACAAGTGGTGTGACAGAACACTATTATATAAACAAGAAGTAGCATAAACTCTGTACCACTATATAAATAGAGTTGAAATATTGACCGCTGAAAGCCAGTGGGCCTGGATGGACAAATGTCCATCCAACTCCATGTGAAGTATCTATGAATATACAAGACCTATATAAACTAATAAGGAAGCCATATTATGGAAAATGCCCCCCACCTTAGCTATCCCACTGCTGAAAGCACACTGGATACTTATATGAGTGAGTGTGACTAACCTCTGCTGTCATCACTGGCTCTAACAGCATCAGGTCACTACTGGCTAGCGCCTGTTGTAAAACAGCAATACATATCAGGCTTGGCATAATCAAGGCCTTACTCTTGCCATACATTCAACTGCACAATTTTGCCCCATTGCTGGTGAGCTTCCCTGTGCATATGATAACTGCTCCACACTAATCTTTGCATTGATCACTGGAAAGGAGAGCAGTGGGCCTATGGTGCAATCAGTTGTAATAAAAGTCATATTGGGTTGACAAATACCTCTTGAGCACGCCTGTAGTATGCCTTGTGTCATGGCCTCTAACATTTGTTCATCCGCAATGATTGTTTTGGCATATTCAACGTCTCTCACTGGCCCTCCATCCTCCACTGGGGTAACCGTTATTCTGGTTGATATCAAATGTCTCTGATTGCCAACCGTACGGTCGATGGATCCTATTATATAAAACATGACCACTACAGACATTACATGGAATAATAAACTACAAACCACTTCTGGTGACTGATGTTGATGGAGCTTCTCGGTAAGACACTTGTAGGGCTCCTAGTGTTACAGTGACATTAAAGTCTCGGCGGATTCTGTCACAAATTATGTCCAAATGAAGCTCACCCATGCCAGAAAGAATCATCTACATTTCAAATTAAGAGGTGACAGTAATTCTTATTGACTAACTTGTCGTGAGTCTGGATCAGTGGAGACTCGAAGACTAGGGTCTTCACTACTGAGTGCCTTCAGTGCATGCTCCAGGTCTAAGATTACAACTGGCTAGCAACGAGTGCAAGTGTTGACCCAACCTTGCTGTTCAACCGCTGAGTACGGTTCTATTGTCCGAAAGAAAACTGGCTCGGGTGCTTTAAGTCCTTTAAGCAACCTTTCACCATTAGAAATGACTCCACCTTTGAGCTCTTTCTCTGCAGTACCCGCCACTTCGGCAGAGGCCACTAATACATCTCCTGTGTACGTCTACCACAAAATGAGCTGTTTATAGTTGAGAGGAGACGCTACAAACATTTTTAAGGCCAACTATGGCCGCAATATTTCCCTGTGTCATTTCTGTAACCTCTTTCAACTCGTCTGCAAAAACTAACAGCAGTTTGTTAACTCTTTCCCTGTACAACAAGACAACGTATGAAAATCAACAGGCAATGATAAGACACGTGGTTACCTGCACTTCCTACTCATATTGTATATATTAGAATGTGGCTTCAATGATCCAGAGTATACCCTCACAAAAACAACTGGACCTCGTTGATGACTGTATATCACCTGAATAATGATTTACTGAATACACCGGGAACAAATTTTATCAGATACCTTGAAGACAAAAGCACATAATTTCTGAACAACAGTTGGGCTAGAATGAAACAGGAAAAGTCGGTGAACCACAATATTGGCTGGTATTGCTGCTCTTACAGTTGGTTAGAAGGTTTGTGCGCTGGTGATGGCAGAAAATACAACATGGCGTCCATGAGGGGCTGAATCCCTTTATTCTTCAGTGCACTGCCACACAATACTGGTACCACACTGCAACTGTGTGTCAACTTTCTGATGAAATACAATAACTATATCAGTTGTGTCATTAAAAATGTGCAACAAGTGATGTAAATTGAATACAAACCTCATCCGGGGAAAGAGTGTTATCTGGCGTGGCAAACATTCTTGTTAATGCTTCATTGCTGTGCATGGCGACCTGTCCTCGCTCAGCAAATAACAAGAACCATTAACTAAGCTGTGGATAACCTCTTCTACTATTTTGCTTCGGGTTTGTTTCATTTCAGACACTAGATCCTGGCTGAGACTTAAACAGGTATCAATAGCTTGACAATCATAACTGCCATCATCCAACTCATTCCACTTGATAACTTCCATTGACACCAGGTCACACACCCCGGTGAATTCCTTACCAACACCCAACGGATACTGAAACAGAAAACTATCTCATGCACTAGATTCCCAGAAAGCAACCTGAAGAGGTACAGGAACTGTCTGCAGTTTATTCCTCACTGACTCAACTGCATTGCCGAAACTATGTGAGATCAGACTCCTTTAATGTGCCTGATATTAAAAATGCTTAACTTCACACTCTCTCTATCCATCTTGTTCATGAATGCAATCCTGGGGATACCATAGTGACTAGCCTGTCTCCACACAGTCACACTCTGAGCCTAACATGATTAACAGAAACCAGTGAAGCATTGCTCCAGTTATACACAAAATAGTATGTCTAACTTTGTCAACTGACAGATAATAGTGGCATTAGTGTGGTAATTTCATGTCATCATGAAATTATGTGGTATGTCTGAAAATAAGGGTTCTAGACCATGTCCATCTGGTATTATGTAATTCAGTATGAGGAAGGTAACATTATTTATTGATAAACATGTGTGTGGGGTTCTTAGTAGCAGGTTTTGCCCAGGAATTTCTTAGTGATGTACTAAAGGTAACATTGACGGTACTAAAGGTAACATTGACGGTACTGATTTTTTACAAAAATTGTTATGGTTAGTAAGTACTGGTCAATTTTAGAAAGTGATGGTTGCTTTGTACCACTATCGACTAGTGTGGGCAGAGTCCCCTGGATGCAAATACATACCTCCACACCGACAGTTGCATCATAAACAGCCACAGCGCCATCCAAAACTCGTAAAGACCTCTCAACTTCAAATGTAAAATCAACATGTCCTAAGTGATGGGAATGATAACTGTATAATCACTAATATTATAATGTACCTGGAGTATCGATCAGATTGATTCTGTGATTTTTCCATTCCAGAGTCACTGCAGCACTTGTTATGGTTATACCCCGTTCTCGTTCCTGAGTTATGAAAATAATAATTAAGGTCACATATAGCAAAAAGATACCTGTTTGAGATAGTCGGTGACAGTAGTACCTCGGTCGACATCTGTTAACAGTCATTGAGACAAATAGTGTACATGCACACTAATCCACCTCCTATCATTTTTATGGCACCAGAATAGTAAAGCATTCGTTCAGTAGCAGTCGTCTTGCCAGCATCAACATGTGCAATAATACCAGTGTTACGTATCCTGCAACTGCCATACATACTGAGAAACTGTAGATCGTTTTACTTACAGATTTACGGAGTTGGTATCTGCTGACGTGGTAATATACGGACGTATGTGAGGAACGAGTCTTTCCAGTCTACAAATACACATATTGGATATACTGATCATAACTTAAGCGTCTTAGCAGTTTAATTACGTATCTCTTCAATTTCAGCGCCTACGTTGTAAAATAATATACATCACGCGAGCTATGACGTACGTACCAAAGGGAGTGCGTGAACCGGCTGGGATTTTGACGCCGTTCCGAGCAGCCATACTAATGTAGTAACAGCTGGTAGGACTTCAATTTGTATGGCTGCTACGATCTTTCCAGTAAATGACATAACCGGTACAATACGATGTAGTCGTGAGGTGCTACTACACAAACACTACTATAAATACATAGGCTTATATAATCACGTTTTGTTATAACTAAATACTATGATCAGTGTATGCTACATAAATTAAATTGTATAGGAAACATGAAATTAAAAAAATATATTTATAGTACAAAACATTATATGTGATAACGAGCAATTGATTTGTAAAAATATAATAACAACAACTACACAATATTATGTTGAATTGAGGTTGCCTACTGCGAGATGTGACTGGATGCTGTCGTCATTACCATATTTGGTGAGAATCCATTAAAAGTACAAGTCTGTGTTGGCCAGCTACTGGTAAGAGGCGGTGGTGGTATCGACACAGGAGAAGTGTTTAAAAGCGGTGGGGTTGGCGTATGCGAATGACCGTTTGTTTGTATAGGACCAGAATTAATACTGAAAGGTATTTCTGTGGTGGTTTCTGGTGTTAATGGAGTGAGAGGTGTGATGGGTGTTTGAACATTCAGTGATAGGCTCTGCAAATGATCATCATTATAACTTACAATTCATTTACTGAATAAAAAATATCTCTTACCATTCCAGACTGAAGCTGTGCTGATTCCTCAATTGCCTTGTCTTGTAAAATTTTCTTTTTATCTTTACAACGTTTATTTTGGAACCAAACTCTGATCACCCGTGGACTGAGGCCAGTCACTTCACAGAGGTGCTCTTTCATTAGTGAGTCAGGCTTAGGGTTTTGCGAATAGACAGCCTTAAGGATTTTTAATTGTTTGTCTGACAAAACAGTACGCACACGAGGTGTCTTCTCTGCTTTCTGTTTTCCAGGACTTGTGGAGAGGGTACATCCAGATCCTTCACTGGTAGGACTGCCAGCCTCTGCAAGAGAAGATGCTATGTAATATATGGAATTGTTTACACAGCACTGTAGTACAAGGCAGGCACTATTATGTATGCAACTGCTAATACCACAACTATTCTCATTATCACAATACTATCAAACATCCCATCATGTCAAGCCACATTATGTCAGGATAACAGATGATGAGTGATGATTCATTATGACTACAAAAATTATTTTAATTGGATAAATAAAAGTGAAAAGGAAAAATGAAATATAGAAAATTGTTTCTATCAGTATGGTAAAACTATAACTAAAGTTATTACAAAATGTATATTTCAGACTCAAGAACATCAAACAAAGCTTGCATGCATTAGTGTGGGTTACCCATTTGCAGTTGTATGACACAGGGGCATGTACAAGTGGTTGTGGCCATATAGGCATTGTCAAGTAGTAATTAGAATAACCTCTTGTTCACATGCTCGTCTTAAGGTTTACACACAATTGACCACTACATAAAACATTGGCTACCAAAAATTTGTACTAGTTAAAAGCCACTCCTCAGTGGGCATTCATGGTGCTTGAACATTTCAGTAATTTAGTTTGAGTATTGCAGGAGTACATTGTAGAATGTATTGATCCATGACAATATAATACTGTTACACACCATTAGCAGAGCTTGAAGTATCATTATCACCATAAAGAGCTTCAATATCATCTTTGCAGTAAATCTTATCATTGTGAACAGTGTAGTAATCTCCAGGCTCTAACTTGATCATACATACTGTGCACTTGAAACAGTCTACATGATAGCCCTGGTGGTGAAGAAGTGAAGTCAAACCAATGTCTGTGGCATAACACTGCAACTCTTACCCTATCACCAGCCTTCATGACTCTATCAGTTATAACCTCCTTACATTCGTTACAATGTACGCCAAAAAACCTGTCAATCAAGAAATGCAATATGACAATCAAGATAACAATTAATGAATGACAATGAGCTAGCTAATAAGAATCATTGTGGACTTGCTACATGCTATAGACCACGCAGCTCTTACAATGTGTTACATCATCACATGCAGCAGCAACTTCGAGAGCAACTTACTTGAAATAGTCGGGCTTGCAGTACGGAATACCATTGCGGACGAAACACGTGCAACTTTCGTCCAGCGTTGCATGGCACGAGGCGCAGCTCAAGCACGCTGGATGAAACTCGTAGTTCGGATGCACTCTCATAACAAATCTATCCATGATCGGCTCCTTGCACCTATGACAAATCTTCGTTGGTAAGGAACCGATTTCTATCACAAAAAGCTCGTTAAAGTTAGCAGACAACATGACTAAGTGAAATACCTGCATCGGGCTCAAACGCACACCCGTTCATGGCTGATAACGACAATTTACCAGTCACTAACATCTGGCCTCCTTTTTAAAGCGTATATGATTGTTCGGAAAATTTCAACAAAGATATACGGGATTAACATGAGCGTCATTAATACGTCACAATGAATATAATGATGATAGTAAATTAATAAATGAATAAAAGCGGTTATTGCTGATTCAAGTGATTCTGTGTAAAAAAGAGTAAAGCACTTTTCCAGTGTTCTGTAGGGAATCGATACTGCAAATCACTGAGGCTCTTGAGATCTGAACTTCTTTTGTCTCTTTTGTCTATTTGCTCCTATATTGCCACAAAATATCATACATATATCATAATTCCATATTATGGCAATTTTCTGGCAGAGTAAAGAGCTTGCTTTTTGACTCATGGTAGTCCATTTCAAGACCAGGTTAAGCGTCTAAATTATAGAATTTGGGAAGATAGTTGTTAAGGCAGGTGTTTCGATCACTGTAGTAGCTAGCATTAGTATTAGAATAATAAAATGGTGTTTTATAGGAAAACTAAAAGACAAAACAACCATCAAGACAACCATGAAGATTACTAAGTTTCATTATATAATAATAACAAGCTTCCTTATATACACAGTTGGTTAGACCAATAAGAAGCCACAACATGTCACACACATACCCTCACCTGAAGGTACCTACACAATAACTGACAGTCTATCTCTTTAGAGAGGATCGCCATGTTGGCCACGTTGTTGAAACATACTGACACAAATGTTGGAAACAATAGATTGCCTAATCTGTGTAAGGATAGAGAATAATGGATGATGAATATGTACAACTTGATTAATAGAAATAATGGCAGGATTAGATCATAAAGAGATGGTCGTCAAAAAGTGGCCACATGTTTTTGTAGTCCTACTTTTACAAATAAAATACCACAACAAAGACACAATTAAATTTGTCTACGATTACATCTACAAAAACGATGAAAGCGTGATTACATGCCACAACTAAAGAAGTCATATGTAGGCCCAACACTCCATAGA
Organism: Spongia lamella; assembly: GCA_963930835.1. Taxonomy (NCBI): domain Eukaryota; kingdom Metazoa; phylum Porifera; class Demospongiae; order Dictyoceratida; family Spongiidae; genus Spongia; species Spongia lamella. Next base: position 10,727,950 of record OZ005750.1, on the reverse strand, counting down.
CACAGCAGGCATTAACATAATAACCTCGGAGTTGTGAAGTAATCCAACGGAAGAGCACAAAGTAGCTGTAACACAGTAGGACTACGTCCAGACTGAAGAAATACCTAATAAATAGTTCCTTGATCAGTAAAAACAACAAATAATATTCTTTGCCACAAACTTGATTGTCAGGATTGAGAACACAGAAATAGCCAGTAGCCAAGATGACTTCGTCTAAAAGATCTTCATTGGAGTGATGAGAGCAGTGCCTACATGTGTAAAAAAATAGCAAGTTAACAAAATAATAGCAAAACAAGACTGATAACTGAAGCATGAAGAATTTATCACTGTTGTAAGGTTTCCTTAGCTGCAGAATAAAACTCACCACAATAAGTAGCTCACAGTGTGTCTAAATTGTAATGAGATTCCCTCGGCACCCAGGCAGCGCTACAAACACACACACACACAATGCAAAGATGAACAATAGATATCACCTATCCAAACCTGAAACCACTTGATGTTCATTAGCGCTACATTATTAATGCACTTGACAGCAGCAGTGCTAACAGAAATGGTATAGGTAGAAAGTGCAGGGGGAACCGTTGAGTGCCTTGGTGGGCCAGAATGTAATAAAATAGCATACAATAGCGAAGCAATGCCTATTTACAGAAAGAGTGACATGATCGAATATTTTTCAGACACATGTTTTACCAACTAATTCTGTTCTTTGCATGGCATCAATTAGTTGAGTGGGATCATCAAGCAATTTATCAAAAAACACATCTTTTACCCTACACATCATGATCAGTCTATGTGTCATACCATATATACACTATGTAGTACTTGTAGTGAAAGAGTGCAGTGGTGGCAACCAAAATGTTTAACATATCCAGTACAAGTTGAGCACTATGGCAGTCATCCAGTGGACCATAGACAACAGAGAAGTATGCATAAAGCTGATCTATCAGACCACTGCATACCATATAGCTGCGATGATAATAAGACACATAACCACCACTTAATAATTTGACAATACATTTATACCCTATAAAATCATGAAGAGCTTGCTCCAATATTGGCTCCAGTTTGCTCTGAGCGACGGTAGAAAGTGTTTTGGCTAGTAAATTGAGGAAGGGACCACAGATATACTGCAGTTGGTCATTTGTAACCATAGGTCTTGCTCCATCTCCGCCCCAACTGCCACCCAACTGACAACCATTAGGAATCTGTAACTGCATAAAGTTATCATCACTAAAACACATACTTAGCTTAATAATAAGATATGTAACTTCCTAGTAAACTAGTCATCATCAAAGCATATTATATGATTATCTCACTACACATATAAACCACTGTGAGATTTACATTTAAGTTGTAGCACAGTATGTCAATGAGAGGAACAAACAAACCGCACAGTACAAATTTCTTGGAGTTCTCAACAATTCCTCCACAAACCAAACCCATGACAGTTGATGCAAGACGAAATGATCTGAAAAGTTTGTTGGTGAATTCATAAATCTTGAGTTACCATGAAACTCACTTATATGGAACAGGTAAACATTTGACAGATGACAACTCAGTGTTATGTAACATAAGAAGACCCAGCAGTGTATCCATACCACCAAGATGGCAGAATAACAACCGGTCATCACCAGACTACAAACCAAATAGCATAATTTCATTACACATGTACATAATGCAATAGTCACCTGTGATGCAAATGACCGTTTTAGTTCACCAAGAGCTCTATCAAGATGTTGAACATCTGCTGAGCTCCAAATGTTTGAGCCATTCGTTTCTAATAGTTTGCTCATGTCACGCAACAACTTCTGAAATCTTAAAGAGAAGAATCATCGTATTAATTGATGTAGCTAGCTAGCTTATAATATACCGAAATTTTGTTTTTGACTGAATATTCTGTTTGGCTGAATGAGATGTAGTCTCGTGATCTTTAGCTCTGCATATGTACCATATTGTAAAACACTATGATAAGGATAACATGATCACCTGATGGCTACTCTTTGCTTGAGCTTCTTAGCACGTTTCTTTCCAGCTTTGATCCTCTCCGCTATGACAGTCTCTATAGTAATCTCATCTTTAATTTGGTCTTCGGGTATTTCCAGTATCAACAGAGAAGGGTCACTCTGGTTACCAGGAGAAAGCAAAGAAACAATATAGTGCATTAAGTGTGATATCAGAGTTGGATAGTTTAGGCAGGAAGCTCTACAATTTATCATGCACAACAGCAGATGTATGATAACCCTCCACTATTGGATAGACGGTATATACCACAAACAAAGATGAAACTAAAATAAAAAGAGCATTGTAACTTAATAATAAACCTTTTGGTGTGATAAAGTAAATTGGTGATAAGAAAATTAGTAAAAAAACTTGTTAGCGGTTAGAATTTTTTATGATGATTCAAAAAATATAAAAAAAGTATGTAGTTAAATAGTTTAGTTATTTACATGAAAAAAAACTTAATGACGACACAGTGATGTCAAATTGCATCTTAATCAAATAACTTAACCATATCATGTTACGTGTGTGGCTTCCACAATGTACACATATAAAACCTATCTACATTATGAAGCAATACAAGATCATGATAATGGATAACCACATGGCCACCTCAACCATCATTACAACTATCGTAATAATCATTTACCTGCTCGCTAGGAAGTGAAGCTACAGCTTCTTGGTGTCTCTTGCCACGCAAGTGGCTCAGAAGGTACAGTTCAGAGACAATTTTTATCTTGCAAACACTGCACCATTTTTTCCTCTCATACGGAGTGACCCTTGGGGCATCCTCTGGTGATACATGTCGTGATGCTACAGCTGCCTGTTGTTGCACAAGTTTAACAGAAACAACACACCATATATGGTAATCACCTTTTCTTTTATTTGTTCCAATTGCATATCATATCTCTTGGATGATTCATCTTGCTACAGTGGGATGGGCCATTTACAATAATATGCATTGGTCTAACTCATTACTTTGAGTTGAATTTTTTTCTCCAGTTCAGCAATCGATAATGTAATTGCTTCATTTCTGGCTTCCAATTTTCGTTCCCTCTCTCTAGAAGGATCCACAGTTATTGTTACTTGGGTAAAAGACAATGACAAATTTTCACACTACCTTGCCTTTTCCTTGGCAGCTTCCTCCCTGGCCTTTTCCCTTTCAAGTATCAGTTGCTCGACTCTAGCATCCTGGTAACATAGTCGTTAAATAAATTACTCATTATGTCAATATAGTTCACCACAAGGTATTTGCTTGCATCACTCAGTGTCATAATTAAAGAATTTTACAAAATTTTGTTTATAAATTAAACATAATCCATGCAGTCCCAACAGAGCTCACATTTTCCCTTCTCTTTTGATCAAGCTCAACCAGTTTAGCCAGCCTCTCAGCCTCTAAAGTGCGTCGACGTTCCTACGTAGAACATTATATTGTGATATCAAAACTAGGAATAGAAACAATACTTGTGCTGCCTCTTCTTTAGCTTGTTGCTCTTCCTTCTTCCTCTGCCGCTCTTCCTGTAGAACACTAGTAATACACCATGGTAACCACCTCTTGTTTACTTGAATATCTTGTAGTCTTGCTTCGTGACCTTGATGACGAGTTAGCACTTCTATTTTCTTATTCTGGGCTTCCAGCGTATTTATGAATGTTATTTCATTGAGCTGTACAATGACAATAATTGAATGATCTAATGATTGACTATTTATTTACCTTTGCTTCTTCTTCCTGCGCCTTCTTAATCTTTTCTTGCAACAGTGACACGCGTTTCATCTCAGCTCTTTGAAGCTTCTCTTCAATTAATGCCCGACGTTGTTCGGTTATATCATCATCTTGTACATCCTTGGTCTACATTATAACATTATAACATATGCTGGCTAATCACTCACTACCGAGCTGACTTTCTCTACGTGCAATTTCAACATCTTGTCTTGTGGCTTATCCCGCAGAGCTTTAGTCTTACTCTGCATTGCCAAAACTGTAACAACCCATAGTGGTCATATCCTAAACTTACCAGTTTTTCATCCAACATTCTTTTAGATTCAACAGTTGGCCTAATAACATAACATAATAACATTACGTACATGACCAGGAGTATTGTTTAGTTTACACAAGCATCCGACTACATAATCTGTTTGCATAGCAGTGGATAGCTAAAATACTTGATGAGCTGATGTGATGGATGGGCTCTCCTACCTATGGAGAGTGGTAGGCATTGACCTAAATGTTCTAATAGTGTCTGGAAATTGTTTACTAAGAAAGAATATCCAGATGTTACGTTACAACGAAGCAGAAGAAAAAAGCAATGACCTAAGTATCTACACATATTAATAAAATTAACTTAATGGTACCTCTTCCTTTGTGGTGACGCAAGCTTTTGATGTATGTGAGTTGTCCGTCGGGTGGAGTACGCCTCTAAGAAGCTACTGCTACGTTCAGGCCAGCTTTGTGACAGTAGCGACTTTGCAGCACCTTAAAATCGGGATGAGATCATATCAGAAACAAACAAATTACCCACCAGCAGAGTTGAAATCAATATCTACAATGTTGTCTGATAGAACAACCTAAATTGATTACATCAAAGGTACAACATTATGGTATCAAATAGAAAAGTCACTTATCCAAGAAATTATCTCAGTACTGTAACATTCTAATGATGTATTGTTTTTATGGCTTAGTTCCTGGAATATTAATTGTATGGTATTATAATGGATGTTGGTGCTTGCTGTCAATTTCAAGGGAGTACAATAATTACATAGTTTTATGAGAAAGCGTAGCCTTGTCTGAAACATCCACGGTTGCCTAGTGATAGATTTTCTGCATAGAAATGTTATACATGATCGCGGCATCTTATAAAGCTTTCAGGTCAAATGGAATGGACGGCTCTATTTATCTTAATATAGTACGTCACTTGCTACTGCTAAAATATCTTCTGATCAGTAACACTAACCTGTAAGTATGGGCTGACTGCTCTATCAGTATCAACATCACTATCAATTGTTTCCTGTAGAACATTCTCATTGCTGTCTTCACCAATTAAATCATTGTCTTTAACAACTATCGTGTCTTGACATTCCCACTTATCATCAGCACTGTAGTTTTTAGTATCAACAAGATCATTGTCACTGTGATGATCAAAATCAACATTATCAGGATCAATGTCGCTATAATGATGATCAGGATCAATATCATTGTAGTGATAATCAGGATCAATGTCACTATGATGATGATGAGGATCAATGTCACTGTAATGATAATCAGGATCAATGTCACTATGATGATGATTAACACGATGATTAACATGATGATCTACTTCGACATCATTGTGGTCAGGGTCAACATCACCATGGCTACCAAGATTATTGTGACCATTTTTGTCATGACTTTGTTTACATGATCCCTTATCTACTTCACTAGTATAATTGCTGACATCATTAGAGATAGGAAAGGTGTAACCAGTAGATGCTACAGATTGAACTTTGGAAAATACTTTCCTTGAAGGTTTTCCTCTACTGCGTGAGACTACTTCCCATCCTTCATCTTCTTTTATGTTCGTTGTATCCACCACTGTCCCTGAAAATTCGCTACTTAAAGCTTTGTTGTCACAACAAGGTGATATTTTGTTGTAAAAGTTTTTAACTTCAGCAATAGCAGAACTCTCTCTTGTTACATCCAAGCCACGTACTTCAGTGCAGCATTGATCAGTCTCCTTGTTGAGCTTGACCGGAGTATTAATTTCTTTGTTATTACTGCTAGAGCTTTGTACACTGCTGCTATCGGAAGTATCTTTACTAGAGTTCTCATGATGTTTTTTCTGCTTGCTTAATGCATTGTCATCATTCTCTTTGCCTTTAACTATGTTGTGTCTGCTAGTGGAGTTGTTGGACCGCTGGTATCCATTCTTTACCATATCTGCCCATGAGGTTGTCCCATCTTCACAACCATTCTCAGTCAATGATGGGTCAGTAGGTTGTTTCTGCTCGTCATTCTTGAAGTCAATACGACGCTTAGGACTTCTCTTTTTTGCTAATGGTGACACAGCCCTAGGTTCTTCTTCTGGCAGGACAAGTGTTACAGGACAATTTGTTCTTGGAGGTGAGGCACGTACTTCCCAGACTAAAGGAGGCCTGATAAACACAAAACATCCTGATACACGTCACGTAAATATGAAATATATAAGTCATGATATAGAAGCCAGAGCAGGATACTAGCTAAAATAATGAATATCAACATCAAGTGGATAACAGGCTTACGTACATCTGATGATAATTGAATTGAATAAAATCTTATAGGAAACTTAATAATGCTGCTACAAAAAAACCATTGTGTTTAGTAGAGTAATGAATACTACAGAAAGTTAAAACTAGACACTTTCTTAAGGTTTCATTAAAATCTTTTAGCTCTGAATTATTACTATATCACGTACATACACAGCAGCTATGCATATGCATAAGTAGTGATGATACACACAGTACACAAATACACACACACACACATACACTTATTCACACACATGGACACACACATATACACATGCATGCACATACGTACACATGCACGTGCGCATGTGCACAATATACACACACGGATAAAAAAATGCACACATTATAATGCATAAATACACTGGGCTTAGATTTTATACAGACCTATAATAGTTTGAGCTGACAAATTACAATTTTTGTAGTTTCATCATAAGTACTACTGTTCAGGATTAAACTTTCCATAGCACAATGATACACTGTGCATTCTCTGATCCCAATAGAAAATAGAATGAGTAAACGGGATCAAACATTATGCAATTATGTAAGTGGATACCACATGTAAGATACTGGGGTCAACATAATTAGCCAATTATTTGTTGATACAAATGAACAAAATAGTTATCTAAAAATACAGCTGGCATTATAGCAATTCATAGGCAATTGATTTCAAGCCCCAATTAAAAAAACAACAGTTTAACAGTTAGTAAACAAAATACATACATGACTTCCCTTCTTGGAACTTGACAAGTAATTTACTTGTGAATCTACAGACACACCATTCTATAATCACATTAACATATCCTGCTCACTTAGCAACTTAGTTAGACAACGCACTTTTAAACTTTCCGGGTCACAGTTTACCCCTACCTATCTACCTACCTACCTACCTACCCACCTGCTATCTTGATCAGTAGCAGACTCAAATGCTCGCTGTGTTTCAATCCGTTTTATAAGCATTTCAAAATCTCTACGGTACACTTCCATTGTTCTAAGAGCCTCCTGCAGTTCAATTTAAACCAAAAGAACATGTGATCATTTGATATGGTAGAGTAGTGAAGGAATGTGGCTAATTAAAGGGAGCTTATTTATATTAAATCCTAAGAAGCACCCTTAGGGCTGCAGCCCTATAGCCCCAGCCCTATAGCCCCACCATTTCCACTACCCATGGTATTAGAATCTCAAGTACCACACTAAAAAGTCTTTTCATGCAAGATGTTAAATCGAGATTATTACCAAACATTCTTTGACACTATGACTTGCAATTTTTGTGTTATTTCCCTTTATCTGTATTTTTGCATACATACAATTTCATAGCAAAACAAGAATGTTTAGGTAGGATGCCAATTCTTTACATCATCAATTCTACTCACAAATTGTGGATTAAGTATTATAATATTTGTGACGATAGAATAGGTGGGTAATAATCGTGATAGGCAATATATAAATATCACACACCGTACTTTTGGGAGTTTTGTAGATGAGAAAGCTGAACCACCAACTTAGAGTGTACAATATTAGAATAGTATACTACACTCTTGATATCACAAACAGTAGTATCCTGATACTATCAAAATTACAGTAATTTTAAAGGACTCCTAGTTAACAGTTCTTATTATATTATGACATCTCGTCTTCTACCACTACACAATTATATTGTACAGTAGGCCTGAGAAATTAATATATTATCACAATTATTGAATGTAATGACAATAATGCTGACAATTATCGTGAAGTCTGTTTGGATTAAGTGAGATCCAATTGTCACAAGCCAAAACAAAGATGCATAATTATACTAAAGAGGTAGGTTTTAATTGTATTTATGCTTGATTTATTTATAAATCAGATATAATTAAAAATTGTGATGTTTTAATAAAATAATCGTGACGTTAGAATTCACACGATCGCTCAGACCCACTGTATAGTTAAAATAATGTTTCACATACGTGACAGCCTGACACATTTTCATCACTTTCACAAGCACAGAATATTTCATCAATTGATCTATGAAGATTGTCAAATAAGTAGGTCCAGTATCTAACATGCAAGTTAGACTGCTGCTCGGACTGCTGTGTTTTACTGCTTGTACTGTCTTGTTCCTTATAATTTCCTGCTAAGGAATACATATGCCTCGTGTGCTTATCCTCGGGACCTTGTTTGGACTGTTTCATTGCTATTTTACTGATTTTCCTTGGTGTGTAAACATTTTCCTCGGTTTCTGGCGAGTCTGCCAGCCTACTCTCGATTTTTTGACACTCTGAAGTATGCTCATCGTCTCGTGTTATCACTAAACCTTTGGTCTTGCTATTGGTTTCTGACTTATCATTACACGACATTTCATATCAAATTTGGCGCCTGAATATCCCCTCTGTTACTAAGTAAATTTTATTTAGAAACAGGCGCATCTGTCACGCACGTGCTACATATTTATTAAGCGCTACCAAATACGCACGTGATACACATATAGATAGTATTGGGATCCGCCCCAAGGAATTGAAACATGGCTGATGAAGAATCTCCAGTTTCGAAAAGAGCGAAATACTTACACTATGGTAGTGATTTAGCAGTTACGGAAGAAATGATGATGGATTTCTCGCGAGATGGCTACATAATTGTCAAGTATGTAATACATAGATACTTAACCATACACCACGCCCACTTAGCTACCTGAGGGATGCACGATACACTTACTTCTTACCTAATAAATACTATGCCACTATAGGGACCACTTATGACAAAATGACCGACCCAAATTTTTCAATTTATTATACTGCAAGACCTGCGCCAAAAATGGGTCTGGCTCGCGAGACTAAGCTTTATATATGAGGAGGAAAGCTGAATTTCCTCCAAAAATAACCTTCCCCCTCTAGTGCTGATTGTGCTGATTGTGCTGTGCACGATACCATCCATCACCCCTACTAGTACTGATCCCCCAAATCTGAGACTGGCACTGCATGGTAGCTATTATATAACTAAGTTGCTATGTTTGTAGTGCACCTTTTATCTTCCTTGAGGTCATTGCTAAGTCATGAGGAACTGGACAAGCTTCAAGGGGCACTTGAAAATGATGATGGTGTTGTCAGACATAACTTCAACAGAGATGATGGGCACGGTAGGCAGAGTCGCCTATGCCTTTGGAATCACCCAGGAAATGATGTAACCGGAATGCTTGCAAGATGTGAAAAGGTTTCTGGCACTATGGAGAAGGTAAGATTTTGATACTACTCTGCATGTTCATGATATCAGCTAATAGTTATTGGGTGGTGAAGTCTATCATTATCATACTAAACTGATCATGAAGGAAGCTCATACTGGTGGATCGTTTGTATGGCACCAAGATTATGGGTTAGCCAGCACATGATCACCTCAATGCCCTAATAGATCAGTCATTTCACAGGTATTGGTACAAGAACGGTTGCCTCTTCCCCAACATGGGTACAGTGTTCATTGCAGTTGATAAGTGTGATAAGGAGAATGGATGCCTACAAGTAGCTAATCAATTCTTATTGTTTAGTGCACACTGTTTAATAGGTATTGAAAGGATCACACTTGGCTGGTAGGGTCGAACATGTCGCTGTAGGAGAACAAAATGGAGCAGACCTTGAACGAGTTAATGAGCTGAAAAAAGTTAGGAACATACAAAAATGTTTAATAATTTAAAGTATTATATAGATATTGCCATTGGTCCATGTTGAATTGGAACCAGGTGATGCATTATTTTTCCACTGTAATGTTCTTCATACCAGTGACCAAAACAGAAGTGACAGGAGACGTTGGGCATTTCTCATTGCATATAATAGAGCAGATAACAATCCATACTTTCCTCACCATCACCCTCAATATACACCACTACAGAAGGTAACCTTGGCTCATAACTACATGCAAGTCATTTGTTTACAAGCAGGTGTCTAATGGAGCTATACTAGAGTGCTCTTGTGTTACTGATATGAGTGGCAAGGATTTTATGAAAAATACAGATGATGTGTCTATTAAGCTTCTTCAGGAGCCTTCAAATTTAAAGCCATGATTGAACTATATAAATTGTGTTGTTGGAGGAACAACTAAATGGCTATTTTGTATTCAATGTTTAGAATAATTGGAGGTTTACATGTTGATAGATTTCAACCATTTGGTAGCTACAGGTACTTCTTTGATCATGATATTATACAAATGGCACTGAGACATCCAAGAAGCAAAAATCAATCTTTGTTGGTAGGTATGAGGCATAAACACATTCAAAATACTCTAATAATACAGCCAGTTATAATTTTACCAGCCAAAAGTGTACTACGTGCATGCAGTATGTGTAGTAGTCTCCTCATTGAAATTTTCTTATATGAAATAAACACAAATTCTTATCAATGAATGTAATACTGGTGCATGCACAGGGTGGCAACTGTTATAGTACAAAACTTATAAATATACACAAAGTATATTAGTAGGAGGTGAGATCTGGCAACTGTGCATTGTCAAGCACTGAGAAATCTGCTTCAAATCCTAACTCATTGTCATCCATTTGGAAAGGGTTTAAACCTGTTATATCTTGATCCATTGGTTTACCATTGTCAATACTTATGGATGGCAAAGAAAGTTGGTGAGACAATGATGGCCTCTGAAGATGAGGTTCTTCAGCAATCATGCTCAATTCAGTCAACGATTTATGGTGGCTAAGAGATGACTTTTCTGTAAGCTTGTCTGATCCTCCAAGCGGCCAATCATAATAGGCATCATGGAAAGACATGGATTGATCAAAACCAGCTCTCATGTGTGGAGGAGAAGAAGCATAACTGGCTGTTGTCGATTCAGATGGACTATCTGGCGGTGAATTTCTAACAGGCAGGCCATAATCAAACAACACTTGCTCATTGGGCTCTACGTAAATGCTGGGAACACTACTAGCACTCATCATGTTCCCCATAAATGGGTTCTGCTGCAGGGCGCCTCCTTTTTGAACTACCAGATTCTCATCAGAATGACTTCTTGTCAACATTTCTCCATCATTGTTGCACATACTAATGGACGCCATCTTGTGCTGTATAACTGCTGTCTGCCTCATGTGATCAGTATATAAAGGTGGGGGAGTTGCCTTCTTAGCCTCAAACAAAGTTCCGGCATACCTGTTAGAAAGAGTACCACTGGTTGCTGAAGGAAACAGTAATGTGACTGGCTCAGCACTTGGCTGAGCTTTTCCTAAGGCAGTTGATAGAAATGCAGAGGAACTGCTACTATTCAGATTATTCAACGGCAGATGAGGTTGTGAACTGGATACTCCAGTGGTGCTGGAAGACGGCTGTCCAAAGTTAGTACCTGGGAGTGAGCTCATAACATTAAGTGAATTAATTGTTGAACTAGACTGAGTAGAATAGTGAATGTTATTGTATGCAGCACTGGTAGAACTGGCCATTGGTGGACTAATGTTTGAAAGACAAGATGCAATGTAGCCTTTCGGTTGGGGTTGACCATAAAACTGGTTCTGTGTTTTGTGCCCAAGGTTTGATAAATTCCCATCACTCTCCAATGGTTTATCTTCATCAATAGGTCTATCCAGACCACAATAAAAATTAGTGTTCGTGAGATCTGGTAAAGAAGAGCTGAGTTTGGACTGCACAGTGTTTAATGGTTGAAGAGTATTACTATTGTCATTAGGTAATGGTATATACTGCTCTATGCTAAAAGACATATATATATACAAGTACACAAGGTAAATACTATGGTATGTACTACATACAACCTTGCTAAAGCAGAACTTGTCGAACTGGGTCTCTTTCTGGTTATACCGTGCTGTCAATTGCGACAAATTATCAATAAGAACAACATGCAAAGTGTCTGAGAGTTCACCTGCTGCAGTGGATAGTTCAGTGTTGATGATGGGATTAAAGTATCTGAGACTGTTATACAAACAACACAATAATAGTCAACACAAGATTACTGACAATTAACTTTCAATTGTAAACTCTACCACAAATTACACAACACATTGTATTAATTGAAGTGTGGTCTAGCATACAGAGCTCGAGGCTGAACAAAAATGTTTCCATCCTCTAACCTAATTGTGTCCTGCTCCCTAGGGCTTCACATGGATACACACACACACACACACACACACCACATGAAACAGACACAGTTTTGTTGCATACCCCACATGGAAACATGATCCCCTTACACCACAGCTGAAACTCACGCTTTCCTCTCCTTTGAGATTGGTCTATATTGTATTTCAGTGGTTGGTAACCCATGGATACAGAGGCTGGGATATAAGTAGCCGCAGGTATAGGTTGCTGATATTCAAGAGACTGAGTAGCCATGTATGGCAGCAATAGATTGGCCGCTTGTTGCTCCTGTAGGAGGCTCTGATGTAAGTCAGAGTCTGATTTGTGCCTGCAATACAGAGAAATCAACAAGATCAATGGAAATGACTTCTATCACGTACACACACACACACACACACACACACACACACACACACACACACACACACACACACACACACACACACACACACACACACACACACACACACACACACACACACACACACACACACACACACACACACACACACACACACACACACACACACACACACACACACACACACACACACACACACACACACACACACACACACACACACACATTGAACTGCTACTTAGACTGCTACCAAATGACCACTGGTTATTTTTCATAGATGGAGTTTGCCTGCTGGTAAAAAATAATATGTTTATTGTGTCATCAGTACAGAACTTCTAAGTAATGATCTTACTTGAGCCAAGAATCATTCAAGTGGGTTAAATTCATTGGGTAAGGATCGATATCAGCGTAGGAATGAATTAAGGGTATGTTACAATGAATTGTCAAGATCATATACTATCAAAAGGATATAGTAGTTTTGCTACCTGAGGACCAGTTTCTCCGCAAATGTCTCGGTCTTGCTTTAGAAGCATTAGACTTCACTTTGCTTAAATCCTTGAAGGCTAACTAAAATTCAATCAAATCTAATTACTACAATGTTATTAAGACAAATAATACCTGAAGATCAATCGATTTGACTAATCCATTATTAAAGTCATGATTTAGTGTGGGCATTGAACCTCCCAAATCTTCGCCATAACCAACCGTTTTCTGTTGCATTTATCCCATATATTAATGGCTCCTATGGTTGCTATACCTACCTGTGCTATATTGCTCATAACCTCGGCAAACGCCGCTGCGTGTTGCGCCTCCCTTTGCTTCATCATTGCTATCTTTTCTGTAAATTTTCTCGGAGCATGATGAGCTCTGGCCACCTTACGTAGGTCCCCGGGATCAGCTGTTTTACTTCTACCTCTTGTCGTCATCACAAGAAGAAAGAAATTCTTTAACCTCTAATTCTTTGACCAGTTTTAAAGGCTAGGGTTGTTTGGCCCTGGTCACGTGCGCGCGGATAATGGCAAGTACACAATCGCAAACAATTCGACCTCTTGTGAATGACAATTGTACAGTAAGGTCTTTCCTAAATGACAGTATGGCTTTATAATACTTATATCAGTACTGATGTAGGTCTATTACATATTTCTGTACAGGATTCCGTTTATGTGAAAGTATTGTACTCCAAACTTTGTATGGTTTACTGAATGGATGTGTTTATGTGGTAATAGGGTGAGCTCGGTGTTAAACAGGGATAATAAACAATTTGGTAAAAAGTTTATGTTTGATAATCAAGATGAGACATGTTGGAATTCAGATCAAGTTAGTAAATACCACCACTACCACTAGTCTCGTCCCCAGATCCTATGAACTAGGGTCTGTGGACGAGACTACAGTAGCACTACCTTTCTCATAATCAAACTGGCTTTATGCAGGGATCATTCCAATTTATCATTTTTGAGTTTAAAGATCCTGTAATGGCTGAAGAATTACATGTCAAGTTCCAGGGAGGATTCATAGGGAAAATTTGTATGTTACAAGTTGGGGATTCTGTAGAAGACTTAAAGGATTTGTTCACATTTTACCCAGAAGACATCAGTTCTAAACAAGTATCCAACATTGAATCATTGTTTGCCAAAATGTTATCCTTAATGCAATGCAGATATTTAGGATACCAAATGACGCCAAGCATACTGTATATAAAATGATTTTGAAAGATAGTTCAGACTTCTTTGGGAGAATTACAATATATTTGTTACAATTATTTAGTAAGAATTAATTTCATAATATAAAATGTGTATAATTATAAGTCAACACTAGTTAAGAGCGATAAAGTTGTTGGCTCTATGATCCATGGTTAAAAAAGCTGCTTCTCTCTGGGGTCATCTGGTAGAACACTGACAGTGGCCGAACCATATCCACACAATGAACAGTTCATGGAGTACTCCTGTTGAGAAATACTAGCATAATGTCTTATGAGTAAATAATCGTGCATGTTATTTTGTGTGACGTCACTGGAAAATTTGTTCTGGAGGACTGAAAATGTTTGGGGAGAATTATGGTCCCCTGGAACAATTTTCTGAAAATTTTGTTTATTGAAAATTTGGAGGGAATTTGTAAAACCTAAAGCAGTACCTGGAATCCATCATCCACTGAAAATGTATATTCGTGCGAGGCAATAATATGATTACACTCCTTACAGACATCTATTGAAAAGATGTCATGCAAGTCAGCATCAACCTCATTTTGTACGTACTTACGGTCATACGTCACAGTTTCTTCACCATCATCATCCTCCTGGGTGACTTTACTATCCTCTTTTAAAAATCCTTTTCTTTTGCACTCGTAACAACCAGCAAAATTAAGCAAATAAGAGCCTGTTTCCAAACAAGTAGAACCCTTAAGCTTGGTGGTAACCGTTACCTCTTATTAACAAATTGTTACTTACTCTATCCGGAGTGTTTTCTTTGAGGCAATTGATACACATATTCATGCGCCACGCTACTTATCTATAAATACAAGTGAGTGATCATTAAATAGAGTATTCTCTAACAAAAGCGCACCAAGCGTAATAGAGATAGGGACCTGGTTATGTGAGACTATACATTAATATGGTCTATGAAATGGGGTTTGATTGGGATACTTGATATATCTTTGCTCCGTGAAATTGTATTGACTGACTAGTTTTGCCTTTTATAAATAAATAGTATAATACATTTCACTTTATATTATACACTAGGTTTACTCATAATCAGTTAAACATTATCCATGGCTCCATAACAGTAATAGCAGACGATGAAGTGGTTGGTTGTGACCTCTCATGGATGTAGTGTGTTTGATAGGTAATCTGTGAAGTGTTGTTATCCCACTGTTGCTGCTGGAGGCTGTTAGCATATTTTCTCAACTCCAGCAAAGCAGCTAGTCGTGATTTAGCCAACTTTTGTTTACCGATGTTAGCACATGGTTTGGCATCTTCACTGTATGGTCTATGGTTGTAATCAATATAACATGGCTTGGCTGTAATAGCAAGTTCATTTTTTTGAGAATGACTACCACCCTCCTTATGTTTCTTGTGCCTACATGAAGCTCTCTTTGATAAATGTAGTTTGGTCTTGTAATCTGGTTTGGCTGGTTTAAGTATTGAAGGCTTTGTGTATTCGACTGAAATAGTTGGCTCCTGGACATAAAATAGTTCAACATTTACTAACAGTTACTAAAGGTAGTAGACTTACTGTTTTCCATCTATTATGTGGTAGCAGTGAAGTGTTCCAACTGGGCTTTTCTTTATTGGGAAAACTCCGACCAGCACCACTTGTCTTCATATTGCCAGACATCATTAAAAGCCGTGGCTTCACTGTAGTAGGTATAGAGCAACTCCATGTTGACATTGGTAGTTGTGCAGTAGTTATGTAATGGTGTCTATTGCCATAATGCTTGTGTGTTTCGCGATATTGTTGAATGTGTAGTCCATGATTGCTACTGTGGATAAAGGCACATGTCAATAAAGGCTTATCACATGATAGTAGTGGAGCACTTCTAGTGTGCAAATTGTTCTCCTTGGATTGGAAAAAATCCATTTGTTGGTTACAGCAGGAATTGTCCCATCCAGCTAGTGTAGTAGCATTCAGAGATTTCTCACATGCACATGTACATGTTGAAGGCTTTCCACAAAAATCCAAAGATAAACTTCCCTCGTTTAATAAACAGTCTATGCTTTTCTCTTCACAGTACTTTTGGTACATAATGGCGTTTAAAGTCAACTATAGCAACCTCCCTTGCAACAGCTGCAATTACGTCATCATGCAATAGGGCGCGCGCATATATAACGTAACACGCATCAGCTATTTATTTTCATTATGGTATAAGAAAAGTGATGTCGGAAATAAACGAGAAAGCCATTTGGGATGACGGAGAGGTTTTGATGTATATGTACATAGGTATATTTAGGCCACTATATTTACAGGTAGCTTTGGACGATGAAATTTTGCAAATGTCCACGGACGAAATAATAAGCAGAACTAAACTGTTAGAAAATGAAATTAAGGTAGTTATAATGTCTTGTCCATCACTTTTCAACACGTCAATATCAATAACTAATTTACCACTATTTAGTGGGCATTATTCAGAAGTATTATTGCTATTAGATTATGAAAAGTGAAATATCTCGCATTAATCATGAACAACAGACTATGAAGGAGAAAATCAAAGTAATACATACATAAATTTTTGACATACTAAACTACAGCTTTATAGGAAAATGCTGAGAAGATAAAAGTGTTCAGAGTTTTACCATATCTTGTATCCAATGTCGTTGAGGTTAGTCAAAGATTACTTGACACTGTTTTAATAGTAACTTATTCAAGCTATTGGATATTGATCCTCAAGACCAGGTGGGCATGCATAATGTGAACTTCAACATGACATTTATTGGTTACTAGGGTGAAGAGGATGGTGGAAATCTTGATTTAGATTCTCAAAGAAAAGGAAAGTGTGCTGTTATCAAAACGTCTACCAGACAGGTCAGTGATTTGGTATTCTCTCCAGCATTTGTATTTGTTTATTTTAGACTTATTTCCTGCCAGTCATTGGTCTGGTAAACCCAGAGGAGCTTAAGCCTGGTGACTTAGTGGTGAGAAATTATGACTGTCTTGTTTGAGTTGTTTCAGTAACTTTAATCCTTAGGGAGTTAATAAAGATTCTTACTTGATTCTCGACACATTACCACCAGAGTAATAGTATATAACAAGTTTTTTGAGATATACATACTGTTATGTGTAGATATGACTCTCGTGTGAAGGCAATGGAATTGGATGAGCGGCCTACAGAACAGTATAGTGATATTGGAGGCTTGGATAAGCAAATTGAAGAGGTGCACATGCTTAGTTTACATGAAGTAGTGTAATGACAAGTGCAATTTAGCTAGTTGAAGCTATTGTTCTTCCTATGACACACAAACAACGTTTTATAGATCTTGGGATCCAGCCACCAAAAGGTGTAATTTTAATATTACTGGTACTGTTCTCAAACTATCAAACTGTAATGTGTAGGTGTTTTACTCTATGGACCACCAGGCACTGGCAAGACCCTATTAGCCAGGGCTTGTGCAGCTCAGACTAAGGCAAGAACATTATCAACACGTTAAATTATGATAATTCATTTGCTCTGCAGTCAGTATTCCTAAAGTTGGCAGGACCACAACTAGTACAGGTATTGTGTTATTGATGTACGCTAGCTTGTATAGCTGTGGACATCCATATTTGTAGATGTTCATTGGAGATGGTGCAAAGATGGTCAGAGATGCATTTGCTTTAGCCAAAGAAAAGGCACCAGCAATAATATTTATCGATGAATTAGATGCCATAGGATCAAAGGTTTATACATATGCTCTTAATGGTTTTTAATGTTGATTATTGCAGCGATTTGCTAGTGAGAAGGAAGGAGACAGAGAGGTTTGCTGGATCTTTATATAGCTTTCTGATATATGTTCTTGATAGGTTCAAAGAACCATGTTGGAATTACTAAACCAGTTGGATGGTTTTAGCTCAACTAATGAGATCAAGGTGCAATCATTAATCCTTGATTACTGGTGCTGATATTGCACTCTGATGTAGGTCATTGCTGCAACAAATCGTGTAGATATTCTTGATCCCGCATTGATGCGATCTGGCCGACTAGATCGCAAGATAGAATTCCCTCACCCAGACACTGAAGCTCGAGCAAGAATCTTGCAGATCCATTCACGAAAGATGAACGTCAGTAAAGATGTGAACTTTGAAGAACTAGCTAGAAGCACTGGTGATTTTAATGGAGCTCAGTGCAAAGCTGTTTGTGTTGAAGCTGTAGGCTGAGTTGATAGTACAGTTTGTCATTCTCATTACCTAATTGTTTCAGGGAATGATCGCTCTTAGGAGAGAAGCTAATGAAGTGATTCATGAAGATTATATAGATGGTAAAATTGTAACCATGTGTAGCTCCAATTGTATCATTGCTTTCCATCTAGGTGTAATGGAAGTCCAAGCAAAGAAGAAGAAAAACTTAATTTATTATGCATAAAATTGTAGTCATCCATTCTCATAAAAAAAATTTATCGGCTATCGGGTGTTATCGTAATTTTGTATTGGTCGCGTTTACGGTCATGTGCTTACCTGAGTATACGCCAGTAGATGATGTTGTAGAGTGTTAGTACCTACACGAGCATTGTATGATATGGCTGGGAGTTATCAACAACCTGGGGTCGGCGGAGGAGATAGCTCAAGGTCGTCCTTTAGCTCCAGCGATCTTGAGGCTCCTTCCATTTCCTCGCGACCGCTGTTCGGAAGTGGCAGTAAAAAGTGAGAATGATTTCAGCTACTTGTTCTACTTGCTTACTATTATGTTTGATAATTGATGCTGAGAAATACTTTTGGCTTTAGAAATATTCATTTTTGAGCATTATTCCAAACTTTTCGCCATAGGAGTGGCGACTTGAGGTCAATGTTAGACAGCAATAAAGATGTTCTTAAGTTGGAAGCAATGAAAGTCTTAATAGGGGTAAATTAAGACACGTTTTATACTTTATTCTAAATAATGAGCACTGTTAACAGATGATAGCCAAAGGAACTGATTGTTCAGATTATTTTCCAGCGGTGGTGAAAAACGTCGTTGCAAAAAACTCAGAAGTAAATAGTAGATTTTGTTATTTTAATATACGTGGCTTGTTAACAGGTGAAGAAACTGGTATATGTATATCTAGTGCGGTATGCGGAAGAACAACAAGATACAGCCTTACTATCCATCAGTACCTTCCAGAAAGCTCTCAAGGTATCATACCATATTCTTTGCCTGCTCTATATATGGTACAATTGCTTTAGGATCCTAATCAACTCATTCGTGCTAGTGCTCTCAGGGTTTTGTCCAGCATTAGGGTTCCAATTATTGCCCCCATAATGATGCTCTCCATTAAGGAATCGAGTACTGACCTCTCCCCTTATGTTCGTAAGGCAGCCGCTCATGCTATACCAAAACTCTACACGTGAGTATTGCTGCAATTATTGTCACTAGGTGAAATTTTTAATCTGTTTTTAGTCTTGATCCAGAACAAAAGGATGCACTAATCGAAGTAATAGAAAAATTATTAAAAGACCAAACTACGGTAAGTGCAATAGCCAGTTTGAGGGTGGACTAGTGCTTGTTTTTCCGTTTCTTCAGCTAGTGGCTGGTAGCGTTGTGATGGCATTTGAGATGGTGTGTCCAGACAGAATTGACCTCGTGCATAAGAACTATCGAAAGCTGTGCACCTTATTAGTGGATGTGGATGAGTGGGGTCAAGTAGTCATACTGAACATGCTGACAAGATATGCTCGTACACAATTTATCAATCCCAACAAAGAGGTCAAGATGGTGGGGGAGGGAACTGTTTGTAGTTAAGGGTTTGCATGGTGTGTCTATTAATAGAACAAGTTGCCTTAGTACATACACTAGAGTCTTAATGCCTACAGTGTTGTGTACATCAGGATATTGTTAGAATTGATCTTTTCAATCTTTTCTGCTGTACGATATAATGAACTACATAAGGTTTACCAGAATAGAGAATGTGATAGCTTACATAATTCTTCATAACATCTTGTCACATGGTGTTTTACATAACACATCCTATAGGATTATTACTACTCGTATAACTTGTATAGGAATTTAAGGAGCAGGCATTTTATCCAGAGTCTGAGTCAGAAGAGAGCAGTACCGAAGATAGTGAAAATGAGGATAAGAAAAAGAAGAAGAAGAAGCCAGTTTACTCAATGGATAGTGATCATAGGCTGTTGCTAAAGAACGCCAAGCCATTGTTGCAGAGCCGTAATTCAGCTGTGAGTTACATTTTGAGTTACTCCATTGACATTTACGTTGTCAACAGGTTGTTATGGCGACAGCTCAGTTGTACCATTATATAGCACCTAAGGAGGAAACAAGCATTATAGCCAAACCACTTATTAGGCTGTTGCGAAGTTACAGGTGCATATCAAATCATCCTGTTGGTTTATAATAAAATTGTCATATTTAGAGAAGTACAAAGTACTGTTCTTAGCAACATTGCCACCATTACAGCTCAGAGGAGTGTAAGTATACTGTAACATCATCATCGTCATGCTGATGTTACTCCAATTGTTTCTCCTTTAGATGCTGTTTGAACCATACATGAAGAATTTTTTTGTCCATTCCAGCGACCCCACTCACATTCGACTGCTTAAAGTGAGCCTCACGGTCAATAGTCAATGTTGTGTACTATATATTTTGTTTTGGCTAGCTGGAAATTATTTCTAACATAGCTGGGGAGTCCAATATTCATTCTATTTTAAGAGAATTTAGGGTAAGTGTTTTGACCAAATATAAACAATTTGTTGTTAATGTTATTGTTGTTGTTATTTATAGACATATGTCAATAACAGTGACAAGGAATTTGTGACAACTACCATACAGTCAATAGGACGGGTAGCCTGTAGCATTCCCGAGGTTACTGAAGTCTGTCTACATGGCCTCACTTTGCTATTGTCTAATAAAGATGGTAAGTGCAAGTACCAGAAATGCATACAGGCGTGAAAATACCTTATAGAACATTCACGTTAATTGGTTTTGCAATTTGTGTGATATGTACTGTATAACAGTTTAATATTATGATCATTGATCAACTGATTGTGATCATTGATATGATAACAACTGTGATCGTGATCATTGATCAATTATGATCATTGATCAACTGTAATCACTGATTTTACAGAGACAGTAGTAGGCGAAGCAGTTGTTGTAATCAAGAAACTGATTCAGTTGCAGCCAAAGGAACATAAGGATCTGATAGTGCATGTTGCCAAACTGGTTGACACTGTCACTGTAAGTACTATAATTATCACGGAGAGGTCACTAGTATTAGCCATCACAGGTGCCAATGGCTCGTGCTAGTATTCTGTGGTTAATTGGAGAATACTGTCATTTGATTCCTAAGATTTCCCCTGATGTTCTCCGTAAAGCAGCCAAGAGTTTCACTACAGAGGTATTGTGTTGGTATCATTTCTTAACATAGCAAACAGCCAAGCCTCCAATTACCGCAAGCTTACATAATTTCATTGTTAAAATAAGCACTGATTCTGCCTAATGTGCTTTATGCACAAAAAAATTTTACTTACATTAATTGTATAGTTGTATAGGTTTATTGCATGGTTACTGGTTCTAATAATTTAGGAGGATATTGTGAAACTACAGATAGTAAATTTGGCGGCCAAGTTGTGTGTAACCAACAAGAAACAGGTGTGCCACAAATGAAACAACTCAATTTGTGAGTTACTGAATGTTTTACAGACTCACCTGTTGTGCCAATATGTACTCAACCTTGCTAAGTATGATCAAAACTATGACATCAGAGATAGGGCAAGATTCCTTCGTCAGCTTGTGGTCCCAGATGAAGTAATTAATTTCAAAATACAATGGATTTACTTAAAACGCATTTTATTATATTAGGAGACGGCATTATCCAAACATGCTAAGAAGATTTTGTTAGCTAACAAGCCAGCGTCTGTGTTGGAGTCATCTTATACTGCACGCGGTGTTTGGAGAATAGGATCGCTCTCTCATATTGTCAACAATGAGGCGGCTGGATACATTCCATTGCCTGATTTTCCAGAGGAGCCTCCCGATCCAACTGTACGAAATGTGGAGGTCAGTTAACAGGAACTATCACACATAGGCACACACACACACACACACACATAGGCACACACACACACACACACACACACACACACACACACACACACACACACACACACACACACACACACACACACACACACACACACACACACACACACACACACACACACACACACACACACACACACACACACACACACACACACACACACACACACACACACACACACACACACACACACACACACCACGTAAACACACACATAATATGTTCCCCTACAGGATGACATGTTCTATTCTAAAATACAAAAAAAGAAGAAATCATTTTATTCTGAATCAGGTGTGTCATATATCTTGTGATTAAGTGTTGTTTCATCAGTTCTTGTGTGGTTAGAAGAAAGTAGTTCAGAAGAGGAAAGCAGCAGTAGTTTTTACTCTTCCATAGGATCATCAGAAGAATCGGGCAGTGAAACAGGTTAGTGATGGTGTATGTCAAGAATGAACCATTGAATGCTTGCATCCTTATAGGGTCAGGAAGTGATGAAAGCACAGGGGAAGAGACCTCAGAGGAGACTTCGTCAGGAGAGGAGAGCAGTAACTCAACAGATGCTGGCGAAGTACTTGCCAACTTGAAGCAAAAATTTTCAAAAAAGCAACAACAAAGTATTATCGTACTTGTAAACTAGTTGCACGGGGTAATGTTAAGTTCTACAGAAAGCGAATCAGAGACATCCAGTACCGAGGAATCGACCTCAGAAGAAAGTGATGAATCAGATGAGCCTAACCAGTTGCAGAGTAGGAAGCAAAAGGTGGTTACCTTGTCCACGGTTCATATGATTGTAGTGTAATTGTACGCCCACCATTAGGCCGCTCCTGCAGCTGTGATTACTGGTGCCAAACCAGGCAAGTCGCAGGAGTCAACGTTGTTGTCACTAGATAACTGGGATCTTGGTAAACCAGCCAATCAGCTGTCACCCACACCCCTCATCGGAGATCTCCTTAAACCGAACGCTACTGAGTCTCAATCTCATGTCACTAATCATAGGAGCTCTTCTCCCAGTTACAAGGCAATGAATTTATAACATTTTAGTAATTCATGTATGTATGTATAAATAAGCTTTCAAAGGATCATAAATGATGTATAGAACATTTTTATTAACATCGTAATTCTAATGATGTCATTTGTTTGTACATGTAGATTGTTCCCCCTGTGTACAAACCATCCAATTCAACAGAATTGTTGAACCGCATCACTGGGCAGGGGCTAGCCGCTGAGTACAAGTTTACTCGGCGAGCACATGTCTATTCTCCCAAGATGGTCGCCATTGAAATAACATTCACTAACAAGTCAGACGGCACCCTCAGTGGAATCAGCATTGGATCAAAGAGGCTACAATCAGGAATGGCCATCAAAGATATCCCTCAACTAACTCAGTTGGCTCCTGGTGGATCAATATCTGTAACAATGGGCATCGATTTCAATGACACTTTGCAACCAGCTAAATTTGATCTGTGGTAAGACAGATAAGCTACATTGTGTGCTGTCAAACACCTTCCTTCTGTAGTGTATTTCCTGATAAGAAATTCCCAGTTCAAATACAACCACTGGTTGGCGAGTTGATTCAAGCAATTGAGATTACATATGAGGAATTCTTAAAACAACAAGGTAGCACTATGAAATGTTGCTGCTAATGAAGCTATTAACTTTTGTCTCCCCTAGGCAAGTTGAGTGGGATGAATGAGACATCAGACAAGGTCGGGTGCCATTCATCTGCTGGTGACATTGAACACATAAAAAGCACAGTCCTGCAACGAGCCAACCTTTGTTCCATTGACTCATCTAACACGACGAATTTGCATTTTGCAGCATTAACTCTGTCATCGCAGGTCCTTGTACTGCTCACCATTAAGTTGATGGATGGTGGAGTGAAAATAACTGTGAATTGTGAGAAAATGGTAATAGGTTCAATGTTAGTAAAAGACATAAAAGAAGCCTTAGGAAAATGATGAGAGTGTATTTTTGTTATTTACACAAATAGGATTGATAATTATATAATTATATTAATATTTTGTCATGGTCAAGCCGCAGATAGACTTTTTAACAAAAACAATCTGGCATAGCCATCAGGTAGTTATGATTTTGGTAGCTACGGTGATTACAAAGTTCGTAATCTTGTACCAACATGTAACAACCTGATGTGAATAACTTTCTATCTGAAAACTTTGCCTTGAGCGTGGCTTTGAAAATCTTTAGGTTGAGCCTTTCATCTTATCTGCAAGAATAAACCAGCCAGTCATGGCCAGTGCACACATGTATTGTCCTATATATGGTAGTGTTGTTTTGGTACTACCATAACTAAAACTAAAAGTATTTTGGTATGGCCATTTTACTTTTGGTTAACCAAAACTATAACTAAAATTAATTAGTAAAACTAAAATTTAAAACTAAAAGTAAAACTTTTTGGTTATGACATGTATAAAATCTATGATACATGCTTTCCTACATAAATTTTGAAACTAGCAAGTGATTTGCTGTGTATCCCTGAAGAACATTAATTTTTCTGTTGCCAGTTACTCTTGCAATGGTAAGAAGAATTGGTCAAACTTACTGTAATTGTGAAAAAATTGAAGCTATAGAGTTATGCTTATGTATACGTACTACGTACTTAATACACCCATTCATTTTATAGAGTATCTCCTTCATGCAACCATCATGTAGCTCACAATTTTGATGGTGACATGACGAATTGGGGTTAGGAAAAATATTGATTAGTAAAATTTGATAAATTGTATCAGCTTTACATGCAAATAGCTATTGGAAGGAAGGTAGCTAAAGCTTTGACAAATTGCAAAAAAAACATCAAATTCATCAATATTTCCCCCTTCAAAATTTTGCACTGTACAATACTACAAAATTCAACCCTGTTAAACCATCAGAAATGGTGATCACTCCTACGCTTATGCAAAGTTTTTCCAAAAACTTGTATGTAGTCAATTTTTCTTACTGGAATTTTAAATTGAAAATTACCAAAACTAAAACTAAAATTTGAAAAAACTTTTGGTATACCAAAATTTAAAAGTAATTTTGGTAAAAAACCAAAACTAAAACTAAATTTTAATACCAAAACAACACTATACCAAAACAACACTACTATATATATGGGCAGGGTTATACCTGAGATGCAAAACAGGAAAAGTGCTTTGCTGCTCAATTGGTTTTGTGTACCAACAAAACAATGCTAATCTAGTTAAGCATTTAGTGTTCTTGATTTATTATTAGTGTATTAGTATTGAGTTAATTTACAATTATTATTAATTTTGTCACTTCTTCTTGGGTGTGGCATTGCAAACACTTTCATGCCTGGCAACACGATCAGCATTGAAAGTTCTTCCACATCTGCTACAGGCAACTAGTTGCTGTATGGCTGACTGCCATGCTGCCTCATTGAAAGCATCAACATTGTACTTCCCATTAGCAGCTCCTTGAATTTTAGTTAAATCGTCTGTTGATGGGCGTGGCTTCTTTGGCTCTGGTCTACGTTTTGAGAGAGGAAGTTTGTCATTTTCAGCATGCCATTTCTTTAAGCACTGTGGTTCATGAATTCCAATAGATTTCGTACCATATTCACGTCCACATATGTAACAAACAACACTGGGTGGCTTTCTAAACATCTTTTCGGTTGATGTCTTTTGCTTCACTTGTCGTTGACTGTCTGGAAAATTGATGGACACGTTACCACATCCCTCAGCCTTAGCGTGTGCTGAAACTGGCTTGTTGGTAGGCTTTGGAATTTCTGTTTTCCTTGTAGTAGCAGATAGCGTGTTGTTAGGCTTTGTGGTGCGAGTTTCACCTTGTCTTGTAGTAGCAGATGAAGTGTTATTAGTAGTGTGAATCTGGGAATTCTTGCTATGTAAGAGAGGAGATGGCTGGCTTTTCTCAATGTGTTTCTTAAAGCACTGCTGCTGGTGAAATGATATAGAATTGGAGCCATACCCTTGGCCACATATATGACATACAATTGTCAATGGTTTTTTTACTGAAGCTCTTTTAGGGTGATCTGGCATGGCTGGAGTGATTGTTTTCTTGTCACTTTTGCTGCTGCAGGCTCGAAGATGTACCTCCATTCTCTCAGGGTTGATCTTCCTACCACAGCTATGACACATTAGTCTACTATCCATGAAACCATCGTAAGCCATCAAGTCCATTTGTTCAGTCAAGTCAGCCAGTCTGCTACGCAGAACTGCAGGAGATGTGATATCTGGTGGTAACCGACTGTCACTTTCCATGCACTTGGGAACATGAACCTCCATCTCAAGCATGCTAAACTCCTTGCCACAGAAACAGCACTCCAACATGCCTGGCTTTCTGGTTTTACGACGTGGCATAGAGCTGGGGCTGGAATCTTTAGCAGTAGTTGTAGATGTTGATGAGTCATTAATTATAACTTCGGCTGGTTCTTCTTGACATTGCTTGGATTTACATGTTTTCACATGCATGGATAGTGAATGGGATGAAAATGACTTGCTACAAAAAGGACATGTTGATAGTGGAGACCCTGGTGTAAATGCAGCAGTCCTGCAAGCATCCGATAATTCCACTTCGCCACCTGGTTGTTTAACGGTAACTGTTTTAGGGCTTCTGGGATTCTGTGATGTTGAGTTTCTTTGCTGTAAAGACGGAACGCGTTGCATTTTCACACTTCGTTATAGAATTTACCTAGCAACACTGTTGTCGCAACGGTTTATTAACTTTAAATAGTGCCTACCCCGATCTGCAAAAAAAACGTGGTCTCGAACGTGGTGCTATGCCCGAAGGTCCAGAAGTGTATTTGACCGGACAGCTGGTAAGTAAAGTATGCAAAGGCCGGTTCTTTGGTGGAAATATCGTCAAATCTTCTGTAAGCAAGTCGTGCGAGATAACATTTACCTCAGCTAAATACACGATATGCTGCGAAACGAGAGGGAAGGAATTAGGTCTAATGCTGCAATGTGATGCAGATAAGGATAACAAGCTTCGTATTTTGTTTCGTTTTGGAATGTCTGGTCATTTTAAGTTTGCACCAGCCGATGAGGAAATCAAGCACGCGCACTTGAGTTTTTTCACTCAGGACGATGAAGCAAAGATGGCGTTACATTTCGTTGATGTTCGTAGATTTGGTTCATGGGAGCTGTGTGATACTTGGGGCACTGATAGAGGACCAGACCCGATGTTTGATTATGAGAAGTTTCGTGCTAACGTACTGGATAATCTGAGCAACAAAATGTTTAACAAGACAATTTGTGAAGTGATGCTTGAGCAAAAATTCTTCAATGGTATTGGTAACTATCTACGTTCTGAGATACTGTACAGAGCTGAAGTTCCTCCCTTCACATGTGCTCGAACTGTCCTGGAACAAGTCAAGGATGATACACAAAAGTCACCAGATTTTCTGCAGCTTTGCCATGACGTTCCTAAGGAAGTTATAAACATAGGTTAGTTAAATACTATCTGTTATTGGAGCTTGCCGATGTCATTGTTGGTAGGTACGGGTAAGAATTATGACCTTACCTCTAACATGGAGGATCATGAAGACTTTAACAAATGGTTACAATGTTACAACAACTCTGATATGGACAGTATGGCCGATCGTAACAAGAGAATGGTCTGGTTCAAGGTGAGTTCCTGTAATATCACCACCTGTCATCTACCGAGATGGTAGGGGGATCCTGGACCGATGGCTCCCAAAGGCGAAAGCATCAAGAAGAAACCAGCTGCTAAGGCTAAAAAAGAAAGTGCTACTGCTAAAAAGGATACGGTAACAAACTGAAGAATACTTTGCTTATATACCTATCAATAGAGCTATCTATTTTAGAAGAAAAAACCAGCTGCTACCAAGAAGAAAGAAACTGAGCAAGAAAAAGTATAAATTAACAGTGATTGGCTCTGTAAAAACCCTCCACGTTCACATACAAATTTTTGAGAGCTTTAAAATGTCATAATTCTCACCTCTTTCTTGTAATGTTATAGAAATTCAAATGTCACAATATCAGCTATTTTGTAAAGCTGTGTTAAAATGCCAAGATGAAGGGTTTTTGCAGAGCCAGTCGCAAAAATTAATATTTAACTGCTAAATAAATACTTGACGATGCAATTCCTACTGATAAGGAGGAGACCCCTACTACTAGCAGTAAAGAGGAGACCACTGCCACTACTAGTACTGAAGAGGAGATCTCTACTACCACTAGCAGTAGTAAGGAGGAGACTGCTACCGCTTTACCCCCAAGGAGAAGCAAGAGGAAAGCTCCTGAGCCAAAGGAAGAGAAAGCTGAAGAAACAAAACCAAAACGTAGGAAAAGGAGTTCAAAAAAGTAACTGGGAATACAGCTATTTCATAATAGTTTTATAGTAATAGCATTTACAGGGTAATTCATTGTTTTTTCTACTAATTATCAATTTGTTAATCTGACACGTTTTGTAACTGGTAATTCCAGTGTGGAGCTGTTCAAGGAGGGATCATACGATTGTAATGTACTTCTCGAGTGTTCCATTGAACTGCTAAATGAGACATCTTGCTCTGAAGAACTCTCCACTTGAACGTAACTTGATGTTGACTGCTCTACAATAGAGGTAGCGTCAGGTATCTTTGAGACAGTTTTTGTATTGCTCCCTATCTGTTGCTTCTGCATCTGTTGCTGCTGTTGTAATAAATAATGTGCAAGAATTTCCTGGCTGTTCCCTTGTACAGAAGTGCCACCTGGAGATGGGAACACAGGAGCATTTGGCTCATATGTTGGAGTGAGCAGAAATGGTTGGCCAAGATTGTGAGCTTGTAACATGACATTTGCACTTGCTGAAGACTGTTGTAAGTTAATTGGGATAGCCACTAATGCACTCGGTTGATCGGTAGGATTAGAATTAAATGGAAAGTCTCCAAGGCCCGACATCATGGAAGGTAAGTTGCTAAACAAACTGGGCGTGGCTAGAGACATAATGGGTGTGGCTAAAGGATCGTGTTGGCTAGTGGTGGCAATTTTCTGAACTTGGTTAATGGTAGATGTTGCGTTGGTTTGCACCACACCCTGTGTTAACAGAAATATCATAGTTTGTATCATTTAATATAAAGCACACCTCACCGATTTTCCATGTAAACCTTTAGATGCTGGAATGACTACTCTGAGAGATGGCTTAGCACCTTTTCCAAATGATGAAGGACTTGCCATGGCAGCGGAGGTCACAGATGATTGACTGTTAGCTGAGTTGAGTTCTCCTGCGCTACTGCCCGTGGAACTACTACTTCCTGATCTTGGTGAGCAAGAGTCCTTGTTGCCAAGCTTAATGTAATTACGTCCAGATCCTGGCAAATGCAACTTCAACTGTGGGTTCTTCAAAGCTTGTATGCGTGGTGGAACTTGTGGCGGCGGCATCGGATTAAACACATTCCCTCCTCCTACCCTGCCAGCTTGTTGTTCTTGTGAATGCTCCTTGTTAGCATCATCAGTGACTGGTACAGCTACAGGCATGGTAGGTGGAAGTGTGGTCAGCATGGTGCTGTTAGTAGGGACTGTATCACCAGTGGTGGTTGTAGTGGTGACCTGGTTAACATATCATGAATAAATTAAGAACTCCACTATCACTACCACCTACTGTTAATGTTTCCATTTGGCTTTGATTCTGTTTAAACATCTGATCAAACTCCTCATTGATCTTCTCATAGTTTGTATGATTGAATGACTACATTGGAAAATGAAATAGTACATGTTACAAGATGCCATTGTGCACCTGGTTGGTAGGTTGTGATCGTTCAACCTCCTCATCTGAATCATCCTTTTCACCTTTCACCTCTTTTCTTGTCACATCCTGAACATACAATGGCAACATGGTGATCGATCAAATGCACTATCCCCACCTGCCAGACATCGGCATTTGTCTTTGACTCAAATGGTTCCTGTATCTCGGTATACTTCATCAAAAATTCATTGATGTTTGAGCTGGCATACTGGTAGAGCTTGGAGTTGCTGGTGATCATCATAATGGCTATCTCTGCATCACACAATATACTGAGCTCATAGGCCTTCTTCAATAAACCATACTTGCGTTTACTGAATGTTATCTGTAGAAGCTTATAACTCATCATATACAATGTAATTGTGTCAACAGACTTGTCTATTCCTTTCATCACCAATGCGGGTAATTGTAATTTTCTTTCTTCCCATCTCAAATGAAGTTCACTACATGTGGATTTAAAATGCTAGCAGTGACTGTGAGCATGCTTGAGTATATGTATGCACACATTCAATCATGTGCTTCATTGATATTTCACCATGGGCAATATCACAGGCTATTACAGTGTTAAAATCGTTTACGCTAACATAAAATGGCAAAATTCGCCAGTATATGGCAAGGCGTATTTTTAGACTCATTCCCACAGTGTCTATTTTTAGTACAATACTAGGAATGACGTTTCTGTGCTATATTTGAAACGTCTACAAAGCAACAAGAAAGTACTTACTAAATAATAGTATCGGCGCGCGATAGAGTAACACAGCAGAAGGTCTCTACCGGTACGTCTTCCTCAACTTTAAAATAATATGGCGGAACGAATTTTTACTGCGTGGCAATAATTAGAGGAAATTAAGTCACTTTTTGTGTGTGTAGGGAAGATGGTATGAATAACATGTATTGTGGTCCCGTTGTTCCTCTTCTTGTGGACAGCAGTAATAAGACCATTATATTACAAGTTAACGGGAAAAGAAGTGGAGCAAAAAAAATCCGAGACGAATTTGAAGGAGGGGCCCTCGGAAAAGCCGCTTGTACCTGGTGACCAGGCCAAGACAGATACCAATATGTTGAGGTCAGTGTATTGACAACATTGATGTGATGTTATAAAGATTTTGAAATTTTCTTTAGAGAGCGTAGTTCTTGTAAATCAACAGGTTCTTGATAGATGCTTAACATTTCTCACGCTTATGTCATATTGGACCTCTGCTAAGAAATAGCACTCATGAAGGCTGATGCTCAAACTTGGTTGCCAAGATGTATCAGCTGGAAACAGAAGTCTTAATATGAACCTTGTTTTTATATTGTACAAGGTCAAGCAACTTTGATTCCTGTATAATTTTTTATTTATTTATAGTTATACAACTCCATTATAACATGTATAAGAATTTAACCATTCTTCAAACGGATGATTAATTTCATAAATGACCGTTTTGTAGGGTGTTGTTACGAGATAGCTATCATAGTAACACGGTGCAAAACCGAATCTTTATATACCGTATACGCGCATTCCCCAGCGATCTATGCGAGCTCGGCAATGAGGTAAATAAATCATATGATGGTATTTACATTAGGGCTATTGTTAATATGTTACTAGATACAAGCTATTAATCCCGTCCTTCCTGATCGCAATTTGCTGTATGGGTTGCTTTACAACGGGACAGTTCGAAAACGTTAATAACGTAGATGATTGTTTAGAGAAACTTTCTTCTAACTCAGTAGTCTACTTGAATCAGTCGAAGTTCCATAATGTAACGAAATTCCGTCTAGTTACTAATCTAACCGATGTAACCATAAAAGGACCGGCCAATATTACATGTGCAGAAGGGGTGGGGCTAGTATTTGTAAACGTTACTAATTTTACACTGGATAGCATTACTATTCATCAGTGTGGATTGACTGGTGATCACTTGACTGAGGTTAACAATATAATCCAAACAGAAGTCGCAAATACATCATACCAGTTCCGATCTGGAATTAAAGTTGGAACATTTGTAATTGGATCTGTTAATGTGACATTCCAGAATGTTGTTATCAAAGAAACACGAGGAATCGGTGTAGCATGTATCAATGTTCTTGGTATGGTCACCTTCAGTAATGCCACATTCATCAACAACAGACCTACTACCCTAGAAGAATGTTACAAATGTCTTTTTCCATTTGTGGTAAACGATGAACCATGTTTGTACAATCCAGCATCTGTGAGTGGCTCATTGCTACTGTTGTATGCAACCAATCATATCAACTATTCATCACATGATGCACATGTGAGCATCATCCAAAGCTATTTTGTTGACAATTTTTCTTGTTCTGTGGCTGATATATTTAATGCAATAGCAGCAATATATCCTTCACTATCTCGGGCTTATCGCAATGCTACTGTAACCGGAGGCATTAAGATTATACTTTCTCAGGATCAAGGTAGTTACAATGTGAATGCTCAAGTGGTTTCATCATCATTTAGAAATAATACAGCCTTTTCTGGCTCTGCAATAAACGTGGAAGTATTTGAAGATTCATCTTCAAGTAGTGTAACAGTGAAGGATTGTAATTTTACCGATAATGGTAAGAATTTCACAAATATTAGTACTTATGGAGGAAGCATCACTGTCAACCGTAATATCCATCCCTTCGATCCGATATCCGTTTTGTTTGAAGCAAATTTTTCTCTTCACATACAAAATTGTAATTTTATACGTAGTTATGCCACACTGGGTGGAGCAATTTTTATTAATAGTGGTTTATCACCAAAATCTTTGTCTTACATATCAAACTGTCGTTTTGAAGAGAACTCTGGAGTGCGAGGTAATTGTATTTATGTAAATGGCATTGCCACATTTAATGAATTTACGGCCATTACAATAGCAAACAGCTCATTTGTGAAAAACTCAGTATTTGAGAGCTTCTCCTTCGATAATTCACAAGGCTCACATGGGGCCGTGTACCTAAATTTGATTAATGCTAAATTTAGCAATACATTGTTTAGTAATAACAGCGGCTCTGCTGTCAATCTGCTTTTTTCCGCTTTAACACTGAGCGGTGAAGTTGTTTTCAACGATAACAGAGCCTTTGATGGAGGTGCTTTGTATTTACAAATTAATTCTGAAATTATTGTAGCCAATAATTCAAAAGTGATATTTGCTAACAATAGTGCACTTTCAAGTGGTGGGGCCATTTTTTTCAATTTAGATGATTTAAGTACTGAACAAATTCGTGGGTGCTTTCTTTACTTCAATACTTATGATCCTTATTGCCTGTTGACACAAACGTGTTATTCTAAAGATATGAATATTTCAGTAAGTTTTATCAATAACACTGCAACCGCAGGATCTACCTTGTATGGTTTTGATTTGGATTGTCCGTGGTTATATGAGCGTGGGTATAATAGCTCGGAAGATGGAAACGTTCTTGATTTTATCAATAATACGTATACAGATGTCCTCAAGTTCACCCCCAGCATTACTGATGACAATGTCGTCTCCACCAGAAGTCATAGAATCAATGTTGATTCTTCTAATATGAGAATTATACCAGGTCAGATTGTTACAGTGGGATTGAATGCAAGTGATCTTTATGAAAGGAGTGTAGTTGCTGTGGTCAGCACTACCACACTATCATATAACTTTGTAACAAGTGGGAATTTCTCGGCTGCCATATCAGAGTCAGGATTTCAATTTCTTCAAAAAGATTCTTTAACTTCTACACGAATTCAAATTAATGGAACTGAGGATAGTAGTACAGATTTCGTAGTGTACTCTGTGTCGTCTAATGCTCAAGCAACAATTACGGTGAATCTCACTGACTGTCCACCATTTGGCTTCTATTATCATAGTGTATATCATGCTTGTGTATGCGATCTAAATTTAGAGAGTAGAAGTGTTATCTGTGATTACAGTACTGCTCGACTAATAAAACCAGAAGATAGATGGGTTGGACAGATTGATAATGAAGCTGTGGTAATATCATGTTTGTTTGATTATTGCTCTGGGGAAACATCAGTTGACCCATACAATTTAGATGATCAATGCTCTAAGAATCATGCGGGAGTGCTGTGTGGAGGGTGCAAAGAAGGCCACGGAATTAGTATTGGTCTTGATGGTTGCAGTAGTAGTTGTTCAGGTGCCAGGAATATCATTCTGTGGCTACTGGGTGCTTTTATTTATAGTTTATGGATAGTGATTGTAACAGCATTTCTTCACTTCTATATATCAGATGGTTTCTTATATGGATTTATATTCTATAACAACACACTATTTATATTTAGAAGGGCTTTTTTTCAATCATCATCATCATCATCATACCTTCTTTTTTCATCCGATCAACTTTTATATCATTCTAATAGTTGCTTGTATGAAGAAATGACTCCTCTAGCGGCAAGTGCACTACGGTTTGTTCCATCATTGTTTGTATTTGTTTTGATGGGAATACTGACAATGTTAGCCAAAAAGTTTAATGTTTTTAACAGAAAATTTTCATTCTCGCTTACAAAAACATTTGCTACCCTACTGTACATTACATATAATTGGTTACTGAATGCTAGTTTTACATTGCTCGTGTCCCGGCAGATAAGAACACCATCAAGGACAGAGTTTCGCTGGAGAATAGACCCGAATGTGATTTACTTTGATAGCCAGCATGCTGGTTGGGGTGTGATATCTTTAATCACTATATTAGTGCTGTCAGCTGTTGCACTTCTACTTCTGTTTCCAGGAGTGGCTTACTGATTTAAGCTAGTGCAAAAGTGTAAACCACTGATGGATGCTTTTCAAGCCCCATTCAAGCTGGAATACTCATTTTGGATTGGTCTACAACTTTTAATGCGAATTATATTATACGTTTTGGTGATATTTGTTCCTGAGCATCGCCAACTCTATTGTGTGGATATAGTTGTAGTGATTATATTAATTGCTCAAACAACATTCTCTCCCTACAAGCCAATTTCATTTCCAAAATTTCCAGATTTCAGAAACTTTTTAGACAATATTTTCTTATTTTTATTGTTAGCCCATATTATAGAGGTACTATCTCTCCGCAGTGTGTCCGTATTAGGCATAATATGTTACACAGTGGCCTTGATCTTATATGTTGGCCTTCTGTTGTACTATGTTTTCAAACGTTTTCCAAGGCTAAGAAGATGGGTCACAGTGCTGAAAACCTGTTGGTTTAGGCAAAAACAAAATAGTACTCGAGATCTCCACAGCAATTTGAACAGTGATATGGAAGAAAATGATGATAATGTTCAAGTGGCATTTTACAAATCTATAAGATCGGCTTATCCTGACGTAGCAAGTAGCAGCATTAATATTGATTATAACTGTGAGATTCCTGAGGCTGCTAACTATACAGAGCTCAGAGAATCTCTACTGAAAACTGACTACTAACAGACAAGGCTTCTATCCGTTATATGTTGTATAGCTACTGGTAGCTAATGTGTGCATATTTTTGGTATATTAATAATATACTGTGCAACCGCTTCACCAAGACAGTCTGACTATGCATGCATGCATGCACAGGAGACAAAACTGATTATACTGAACTCTACATGATAACTCTCTATATAGATTGTTCATTTAAGTTTGCAACAATAAACTTGAAGGCTAATCCACTTGGTTGCTGGAATAAAGGACTGCTTGTAGGTGCTGGTATATATAGAGGTATGAAGTTGTAACTTATATGGATGTGAGCCCTTAGTCATAAATGTTGTAGATGCATAGTTGCACATATACAGTCATAGGTGGGGAATGCCATGCACCAATCGAAAGAGGGATTTATAAAACATACCTACATAGTCAAAATTTATCATGCTGTAACCGAGGCGAGTGAAGTTTAGACAACATAGCCAGCTACTGGTAACCGACACTGCTGCATGCATGGTGTGATGATAATCATTCACTGAGTACAATTAAATCGGGTAGCAGCTCACCGCTGAACTTTCTCCATTAATTTTGTCAAACCTTGCATACTGTACTAGCCGGCATATTCACTCTGACCAATGCCTCAGCTTTGCAATTATAGACCATGCAGCTCTTTAGTTTTAATGAAGATGAGTTTGTATCAAGGCTACATATACTACTGCTTTGGACACTTTTTGCTCCACGTATCCAGCTATCCCACTTAAGGTCAGATTGAAGAGTCCAGCACATCCAGTGGCTGGTCTACAACTAATAAGGGAGTACCACTGATTAAAAGTAGTATGTTGTTTCAATCACTGACGTGACTCAGCTTTCTAGACTGAACTGATGATGCTCATAGAGTGGCATTTGGATGCATTAAAATTCTGGTCATCAACCAGTTGTGTGACCAGGTTTACAAGGAGTGAAGATATTCTTGTACAAGTAAAGTGCCACTGTAGCCTAGCATTGTAGTGCTGAACCGTTTTATAAAGTACAGTCATCTGTAATGTATTAAACTACAGTAGCCATATGCATGACTCGATAGCTAGCAAGAAAGCTAGCTATAGTTAAAAGGAATAGCTACTGAGCTGATAACCCTGCGCCTAAAAGCAGTCCACGCGAGGACCAATCAGTAATAATGACGTTTCTTAATTATACTGACCTAAAACAATAGAATCACTATACGTACTGTGTAGGCAGCATCGGCGGGGTACATCTAAAAATTGAAAGTAAGTCCGTACCTTGGTTCGCACATGTGTATTATCAAAAATTTGTAGGTAAAAATGCCATGGATACTTGCTATCCTTCTAACTTCTGTAGCAGTAAGTGTGCAAATGGTTAATGGGGCTCAAGACCCACACGACAGTCACGAGGCTAAGAATGGCAACTCATGCACGATGAATATCAGTAATTCTTCGATAAACGATTATTTACCTAATCTCACAAATGACTTGGTGTTGTGTTTCAATAATCACTCGAAGTGGTATGAAGTCACAGAATTCTTCTTAATTGCAGACCTACGCAACGTAATTATCCAAGGACCGTCGCATATAACATGTAAAAAGGGGGTGGGGCTAGTTTTCTATAACATTTCTAACTTCCGCTTTCAAAATGTTACCATCAAACAATGTGGACTAAGACTGACTGATGACATACTGAACACCATCACCAGCAAGTTTCAAACTTCACCATATCACTTTCAGCCAAACATCACTGTAGCAGTTTTCCTAATAAACTCTATTAATGCGAGTTTTCAAGAGGTTAGTATAACTGAAACACAAGGAATTGGTTTAGTTTGTGTTAATGCTCTTGGTCAACTGGAGTTTAGTGATGTGGTGTTCCAATACAATCAACCTGCTGACACAGAAGAATGCAAATCTTGTCTTTTTCCTTACAATGCTTCTGCCAAGTGTATATTTGACCCTGAGTCTGTTAGTGGGTCCGTTTTGCTGTTGTATTTGAACTCAGTTGATCAAAAGGGTACTGAAGCTAGTGTAACCACTACTAGGTCTAAGTTCATCGACAACTTCTCATGCTCCATGATATCTCTTGCTGATGTCCAACCCACTTATATTTTCCCTGATAAGTTGAGCCGAAATATTCCTACCACAGGTGGTATTGAAGTTATACTAGCTCAGAGTAATTATTCTGTAGACATTACGATCGACTCATCAACCTTCGCTAATAATACCGGTTTAGTTGGGTCTGCATTGAATGTTGGAATATTTGAGAGTGCGCTGTCATGTGAAGTGAAAATTCAAGATTGCAACTTTTCTAATAACGGACAGCTAAAATTTTTACTGCCCGATGCATTACCAAGCTATGGAGGAGCGGTTAGTGTAATTCCATACATGCATTCAGTGGATCGTTCGTTTCATGCTGTTCACAGACTTAACATGTCAAACTGTTTGTTTCACAACAATTCTGCAACAATTGGTGGTGCAGTATTTATTCCTAACATTCAAGCTTTGTTTGATGAGTCTGCAAAGTTGCATGTCAACATTACAAGGTGCAATTTTACCAATAATGGTGGTGTACTGGGCCATGGAATATATATTAGTGGTTTGGATTATTTCTCAAGCAAATCCTCAGTGACCATAGCACACTGTAACATCAGCAACAATGAGGTCAATGATCTCTACATTGGGTTAGCCAATCCTGAATCATATGGCGTGATTTACTTATCTCAGATCACCGCTTCACTCAGTGACACAGTGTTTACCAATAACACTGGAACTGCCATCAATCTTGCCTTTTCATCTCTACTGATGAAAGGCAATGTCTACTTTGCAAATAACAACGCTATCAGTGGGGGTGCTTTGTATCTGCAGTATTATTCCGTTCTTGTTTTCTGTAATAATTCCCGAGTACAGTTTGTTAATAATGTAGCCTCCACTGTCGGGGGAGCAATTTTCTATGACCATAAATTCAATCCAGCTGGTAACTCTTTCACTAACTGCTTCCTCTACTTCAACACATTTGATCCATTCTGTACACTGAAAAACACTTGTTATTCTGAGGAAATGAATATTACAGTGAATTTCACTGATAACAAAGCTGGTTACGGGTCAACCGGGTATGGATCTGCTATTTATGGTGCAGGCCTTTACTGCCCATGGTTAGTGAAAAATGGAACAAATTTCTCAGTCATCAATATAACATATGTATTGAGTGAGGATTTCAGTGATGTGTTAATATTTTCTCCTAACGTTACAAGTGAATACGTCATTGCTACAGCAAGTAGGGACATTCATGCTAGCATTTGTAATCTTGATATAATGCCCGGGCAGATTGCAACTGTGTACTTGAATGCCACCGATCATTACGGCAGACCAGCTATTGATACGGTTGCTGCCAGCATGATTTCACGACAGTTTAAAGGAGTAAAAAACTCTTCAGCCGATGTGTTGACATCAGGATATCAGCTACTGCAGGGAGGCTCCTTCACACCCACAGAAATTCAAATCAATGGAACAGAAAACAGAAACACTAGTCTTGTCATCTACTCATTGTATGCAGGAGCACAGCTCAGAATACCAGTACAGACCACAAGTTGTTGGTTTGGTTTTGTCTACAATACAACACAACATGCTTGCCTGTGTGATCCACGTTTACTTAACAGAGGTGTTACCTGTAATTTAGATGGCTACCTGAGGAAACCACGGAAAAAGTGGATTGGAATGCTAGAAAATGACATTGTGGTTCTTTCCTGTGTATACGATTTCTGTGCAGACCTAGAGTTAGTTGATCCTCGTAATTTAGAAGATCAGTGTAATTATCAACGTGGGGGGCTATTATGTGGTGGATGTAGGCATGGTTACTATGCTAAGGCTGGACATACTGGGTGCAGTCATTGCGAAGGTGTCGAGAATCTTCTGTTGTTGATAATTTTCACTCTTCTTATAGGAGCATGGCTTGCTTTTGCGACTGCATTTCTTCGTATCTACACATCTGACGGGCACATCTATGGAATGTTCTTTTATGTCAACATTATATATTTGTTTAAGGATGAAATCTTTTATGATACCTATCACAAAGAGTTCATTTATGCATCCTTTAATCTACGAGGTATTTATGACTTTTGCGTATACAAAAACATGGACTTTTTAACACTAGCTGGTTTGGATTTTGCATTTCCTCTTTATTTGTGCCTTATCATCATCAGCTTAACGTTGGTTGCTAGGTGCCGAGGACCTTATAGAAAGAACAGATTTGGATATTCTACAACTAAAGTGTTTGCCACTCTCCTGTACATTTGCTATTCCCTTCTTGTTGATTTCAGTTTTCAGATATTGTCTTTTACCGTGATTGAAGCACCATCAGGGAAAGAAATTCGTTGGAGGCTTGACCCCAATGTTCATTATTTTAAAGGTTTGCATGGTTTTCTTGGCACAATGTCAATCCTGTGTTTACTAATATTGCTTGCGGTGGCTCTAATACTGCTGTTCCCTAAACAGGGATATCGATTTAGGATCGTACAGAGATTGAAGCCACTAATAGATGCCTTTCAAGCCCCATTCAAAATTAAATATTCTTTTTGGATTGGGTTGAGACTTGTACTCCGAATTTGCCTCCACATCATAGCCAATACTGTACCCTATCAGTATCTATTGTATGTTGTTGGATGTATTCTTTGCCTACTACTGTATGCCCAGGCCGTGTGTTCGCCTTACACAGACAGTAAAATAAATGCGCTGGACAACTTGTTCATTATTTTATTGATCATGCAATTTATTGAAGCTTTGTCTAAGACAGAAATAGCAGTTATTACTACTGCTTGTGTTTATCTGTTCTTGCTTATATATTTGATTTCTGTGGTGCTCCGTATTTGCAATCGATTTCCAAAGATCTACAAAATGATAACAATTGTTGGAGAAAAGTTATCATCGTTATTCAGGAGATCTCGCAGAGGAGGCTATACAGAAATTAATAGTTTTGTGGAAGATAAGATGCCTGTCACGACTCAACAGGAACCGTTTGAGACATCGGTTAGAACAGACTACGCCGCAGTGCCAACCACTACAATACCAGATATTCCTGAAGCTGTGGACTACACACGATATAGGGAATCAATATTAGAAGTGGTTAATGATGGAAACTGAAGATAAAGTGTTTTGTGTTGTGTTGTATGTATGCATACATATAGAATGTTTATTATCATTTCAAAAGCCCTCAAAATAGTCAGGTATTTGTTTTCTCTTACTGTGTTGTTTCCTAACCTTTTTGTTACCGCCCTGTGGCAGAGGAGGCTGCCGGCGTTGTGACTTTTGCTTCTTCATTAACATTCTTTTTACATGTCTCCTCACTGTGGTAGGATCAACTACTGTGGCCTTCTTCTCAATGCCACTGGCCTGGTCATCCACAATGGGATCCCTGTGAGGTCTATGCAGTTGATTCTGTTGACTCAGTTCCATCTCATCATCTGAACCAGAGTCACTCTCATCCTCTGTGCTCCCATCAGGTCCAGGCATTGATGATTCTCCAATTACTTGAGTATCACTGATAGTAACATCATGATCGTCAGGGCTTAGCTGCTCTTGTTGAATATCTTTAACTTCCTCTACTACTTGTTGTTGCAAAACATCACCTGTAGTGTTGTTTTAGTATTACTGTAATAATAACTAAAACTAAAAAAGGCAAAAACTAATTAAAACTACAACTAGTGTTGGGCGGTATCCAGTATTACAAATTCAAAATGGTATTCGCAGTATTTTGATCAAGCACAACTAACATCTTATAGTTTGCGTTTTTGTTAACAATATGTTTAGTAAGTAAGCACAGTATAACATGTAATAATTTCACTACAAAAGTAATATTAACAGACAGCCAAGCTGTTTATGGCAGGATATATTTTATTGTTACCACACTTCAATTAAAATATCCCACTTTCGGTATTTGGTATCATTTTAAAGTAATATCTTACCTAGCTAAAAATACCAGTATACCACCCAACACCTACAACATTACATCACTGTCACCATTATCATCATCAACATCGATATTATCAGAGTTACTATCATCTTTACAGATATGCAACTACATCATTGCTGTAAAAAAGTACATCACCAGTAACTCTGGTACATACTTCCTTCTCTAAATGTTGGTCCATGTCTTTAGTGAATCCACTCGCATACACTTCAGCATCCAATGATGCCACTCTCCTAACATGTCGTCTTTAACGGTAAACACACACACACACAGACAGGTTAGCTACTTGATATCGTCAAGTGTTGGGAATGATTCACTGTTGAAATGATATCGCCTTCTGAAGAACTCTCTAATACACTGCACATCATGATCAAAATAACTACACACAAATATAAACACAATCAACACACAAACAAGGTAACAAGTAGTCTCACAATTTAGCATTGAAGTGTGAAGTGGATACCATTTGAGGAAAATCTATGAGGGTCACCTCATCCTTGTCATTCAAAATGATGTTGAACTCGTTGAAATCACAATGTATAAGACCATGGTTGGCCAGTCGCACTATCAGTTCCATTAACTCACCAAACAGTAAAGGAGGATTGGCCACGCTCCTCACTTGACACCTATGAAAAAGCATTGATCATGTGATCTTGGCATCATCACAACACACAGTGGAAATCCATCAATCAGTTCCATGATGACACAGTGACGATTGAAGTCAACTGGTTTGGGAACGGGGAATCCCCTGTCTCGTAAGACCTGTATTACAAGTCTGATATATACAAATTTAGTATTTATTTGGCGCACACCTTCATGAATGCAAATTCTTTTGTCGCTGCAAGCCGTGAAAGGTAAAGCCATGAAGTATGTTTTCTATGTTGGTGATAATCTCTTTTCTCTTTTAGTCGACGGAATGAAGTTCTGCCCAACCTACACACAAATAGTGCTACTATCACTATAACACTCCACTAGCATTACCTGTGTAGTTTTAATGCATATTGACAGCCTGAAGCATCTGCAACAATGTACAAATCTGTTTTTAGAAAAAAGTAATAAATTTTGATAGCAAGATGCGAAATAAAGAAACCTGATTCTTTTCCAACACCAATTTGATTACCAACTGAACATACAACATCTCGGTCTGCAAAATACTTTAATGCTAAGTAATCATATCCAGTGAACGTGAGTCTGTAGCCTTCAGCTATAA
The DNA here is from genome assembly GCA_963930835.1 of Spongia lamella. Lineage (NCBI taxonomy): Eukaryota > Metazoa > Porifera > Demospongiae > Dictyoceratida > Spongiidae > Spongia > Spongia lamella. The sequence goes on along the minus strand of OZ005750.1, from coordinate 10,685,325 downwards.
TAGCAAAGTTTGTTGTATACATTAAAACAAACATTCACTCATACAACCTTTGTGATGTTCATAGCATAATAAATTGTGTTTTACTAAATTCCGCAGTATCTTATGTGAGCCTCCATGCTTAAGTCCGGCTATTGAAGCTACTAAACTGGCTGGAACAATGTCGTGATTCCTCATACCTATCTCCACCTGTCACGTGATCTAGTCACATGTTAACATTTTATTGGGAAACTCACAGCTGTCAGTATTCGAAAATCTTCTCTTGACAAATATCGTAGCAATGCCACATTCAACTTTCCCATCCTGTCCAAGTTACCCAGTTGTTAGCCTGCGGCCAGAAAAATAAAAGTATGTGGCGCTTTTATTTTAGGAGGCGTATAAAAGGGTCGACCACACCTACGTCGTACACGGACTATTATTGGGATATTTTAGGATACTAGCTGCATTCCCGTGTTCATTTGGTTCTTTATGAAAGGTGATTTTTATGACGAAGTTGCCAAGTCAACATTTATGCAGGTGGGAGGAATGGAATATAATGTCCGTTGATGTAAAGCCTAGTGTAAAGCAAGACACCAAAGAGATAAAGTGATGGCTTTTACGTTAAGAAATACCTGCCGATGGAAACTGTTCTTCGCTGTGATTATTTGCCTAATTACATACAATATTTTCTTCCATAAAGCAAGCCATGAAGCCATTGATCATTCAGCAAGACCAACAGTTGATACAGTAGGGAGCTTTATGATCAGGAGAATATTGAGTGTAGCAAATAATGGTACGGAGGCAGATAATATTACTAGCAATTTTACTGAATCTTCAAATGCAACTGACAACAGACAATTCCCCACTGATCTGTTTTCGCTTGAGCAAAAAAGACGTGGTGCAGTTATTCTGCACATAGTGGGAGTACTGTATATGTTTGTAGCTCTTGCCATTGTATGTGATGAGTTCTTTATCCCAGCATTGGAGATAATTGCTCAGTCGCTGAAGCTTTCTAACGATGTTGCTGGTGCAACGTTCATGGCTGCTGGAGGAAGTGCTCCCGAGTTCTTCACATCAGTAGCGGGTGTATTCTTTGCTAGGAATGCAGTGGGATTTGGTACAATTGTCGGATCAGCTGTCTTCAATATCTTATTTGTAATATCGATGTGTGCCTTGTTGGCCAAAAGTATTCTGGCCCTCACTTGGTGGCCATTGTTTAGGGATTCCATTTTCTATGCCATTGCCTTGTCAGTTTTAATTGGATTCTTTTATGATGGCCAGATTGAGTGGTATGAATCACTTGTACTATTCTTCTTGTATTTGTTGTATGCAACTTTTATGGGTTTCAATGCCAAAGTGGAGTGGTGGGTTAAGGACAAGTTGAGATGCTTGAAGCCGCCATGTTGTAGGGCTAAGGTCCTACCAATTACGGACCAACCGTCAAGTTTTGAGTCTAAAGAAGACAAAGGCCCACATACCGAGCTACTTGAGCTGGAGAAATACTTCTTAGAGAGCAAGCCATCAAGTATTTCAGTGAAGAGCAGACACCAGGTTAATTGTTTATTGTTTTTTTATTACATATATACACATTTTAGTAGTAGTTGCAGGTGTTAAAATTTCAGGACTTAGTTTATATATTTAATTGACCACTGCAATAATGTGTGGTAATGCAGGTACTTACCACCTAGCTTTTACTATGTGTACATGTACCATTAGGTGTTGACAAATGGGATTACCACTGTTGAGCAGCATAATGGCCATCCTCGACATAATAAGACCTCTCCTTGCAGTAGGAGACTATCTACAAACCATTCACAGGTATCAGTGGACAATGGTGAAGCAGCTGGCAATTCCACCGCCAGAGATTTGTTAAGTCCATCATACAGAGCTAGTACTAGTGATGCACCCTACCATCATGACGACCAGTTTTCCAATGCGGATTCTGGGATAAGAAGTGGGTCCTACTACGAGAAAGCTTCCATGGCAGATTCTGCTATTGTGGGTGTGTCTGACTATGATGATCGGGAATCCACTCCAGAGTCAGGTATTCGACTGGCATCACTACAGCCTGAAAGATCAAGAAATTCTCCTAAATCTTCTGTTGGTTCACAATATCCTCCGGTAATATCACAATCCAGTTCAAGCCTTCAGAGAGTGCAAAATAGTATTTCCCCATCTGGTGTCCATCCAGTTACTATGGCTTCAAATAATAATAGTCATCGCTTATCAGTTCCCAATTACTTATCACATCGCAGTTTAGCATGGGAGGCACCTCATAAGTCAACCGTGATTGTAGTCACACACACTGGCAAAGAGGTTGGCAGTCATTCTGCTAAAAGCACCAGAACAGGTCAGGAGGTGACTCCAGAAAGTAGTGTCCGGTTTGTGTCAGCCCAAGCAGCTGCAGATGATACATTTGAGGATACCAACAATGCCAATAGTGACGATATTAATGGTGGTAGTAGTAAAGGTAATGATGACGAAAGTGATGATGACGTACCACGATGTGTAGTCATTGGTTGGCCCAGTAGTTGGAAGAGACGTATTATCTATCCATTTATATTTCCACTGGTAATTCTACTATACTTCACTTTACCAAATGTCAATAAACCTGTGAGTAATTATATTGCTGTGTGGTACTGTTTATAATCTTTACCTTCAGTTTTGGCGAATTTTCTTTCCATGGACCTTTATTGGCAGTATTTTGTGGATAATGATGTTCTCTTATTTGATGGTTTGGTGGGCAACAGAAATTGGTGACACATTCTCAATCTCACCTGCTGTATGTTTCCTTTGCTGGTCATTGTGTGTAAAGAAGTTACTGCTTTTGTGTCTCTTTATTGTATAGATAATGGGACTAACATTTTTAGCCGCTGGTACAAGCATACCAGATCTCATTACTAGTGTTATTGTGGCTAGGAAGGGCCTTGGAGACATGGCATTGTCCAGTTCCATTGGCAGTAACATGTTCGATGTTACTGTAGGGTAAGCTCTCTATACACTACATTAAACTCAATCTATAGTTTGCTGTTACCTTGGTATGCATTGTAAGATTTTTTCTACAAATTAGGTTGCCAATTCCATGGCTGCTTTACAGCATAATCAATGGTGGCAATCCTGTGAATGTAGCAAGCAATGGCTTGTTCTGTTCTGTCGCTCTGCTGGTGGTCATGCTCTGCGTCACCATCATATCAATTGCTGTGTTAAGATGGAAACTAAACAAATTAATTGGAATTGAATTTCTACTTTGCTATTGTATTTTTATAGTCCTCAGTCTGTTACTGGAGTTGGATGTGATTGATTGTCCAGCAGGCAGATAATCACTTAACTTGTACATATTAATAATAATACAAGCAGCAGTTTGATTATTTATTTTTTCATGATGTATTAAATGTATCGGTTATCACTTGTACTAATATTAAAAAAGGAAAATTAATCATATTCTTGGAAGGAATCTGCGACTTCTGCTGGGCTCCCCATGACCACTACAAAGTGATTGCTTAGCTCTTCTGCTTTGTGTGGGTTTAGTTTTGTGTTGGCAGTTACTTCATATTCATGACCAAATGGTGTTCTATACAATACATGCAACAATTACAATGAACTGGGTTGTGATAATACTCACTTGTGACTAAACTCTGTTAACACTGATAGGTGCTGATTGGTTCTGCAGTGGTTGATAAATAGCTTCTTATTAACCTGACAACAAAAATTGATGCAATGACTTTATGCTGAATTCTTACCTGAAGTGGCTGTCCTTCTGTCTCCAGCCTTTCATTAGGATCAAAACAGAGAAACCTCCTGGTTAAAGCATACGGGTATAGCTACAATGTCATAACTGAAGTATTGACCAGGTTACCATGCAACATCATATGATGGAGTGTCCATTAGTAAAACTTCTTGCTGTCGTGAGTGTTTGGAGCATTTCATAAACGTTGCTCTTTCACTGTGTAAGAAAAGGCCACCACCAATGCCATCAGGTAATGTGGTAAGGGTAACCTTTTCCCCATACTTCACAATATCCCCAGTGTTAGCCTGTGCTTCATAACTGCAGGTGAATGAATAGAGAATTTTATATATATGCCTTTTGACAATTTACCGATTGACGACAAACATGTTTCTAGTGCATGGTTCCACTGATTGTGCTGATGCAACTGGTGATGATGGTTGAAGACAGGTTGCTTCGTGGGCAGCATAAGTAGTCATATATGCTGAAACTAGAGTTTTTGTGGGAATATGCAACAGACAAACTTTGTCCCCGAAACGTAAGAGGCCATCTTGTGAAGTCGGCAGTGGTAGAGGCTTTAAGATGGTCTGCAGCAAATTGTGTGTCTTTTGAACCAGCAACTCCCCATTTTCTTTCTTGTACAGGTAATCTTTTATAATATCCTATATCGATTATTTGATTGTTCCAAAAAATTTCAAACGGAAAGGAATACAGTACCTCTTCAAGAGCAATGTCTTCATTCCAATTTCCCACTCGAACAGAAGGGTTATACGTGCGAACACTCATTTGCGCCGAGAAAGTCTGTTGTTACTCTTGTTGCTGTAGCAACTAGTATTAGTTGTATTCTATTTTATTAGCACAAAAATGTCAGCATCGAAGTCAGCATCAACAAAGCCACCGCTATCAGTAGGCAAGGCCAGAACAGAAACTGCAGTTCACAAGAAAAAACCCGCCAGTTCTTTACCTACCGTAAAACACAAAGGAATTCACAGATCGAGCAGCTTCTCGGAACAAGACGAGTCACATCACTCTAGAACGGGTTCTAGCTTGGGTTCTAGAAGTAGCAATAGTGCTTCGAAATTATGTAAAGATAATGAAGTAGGAAATTCAAATTCTGCAATAGTCAACAGTATGGAGCGAGAAATAAATGTAAGCATTTTAGTGGTGCTGGAATGTAGGTTTCTTCAACTTGCATTGCAGCCGAGATTGCAGCATAGATAATATCTCAGATAATACAACAACTAGAAAACTAGTGGTGTATAGTATGATTGAAGTCATACTGTAATCTCGACTGTAACTTAGTCATTTATAAATAAGACTACATGAAAGTATCCATATTATTATGTAGGAGCTAAGAAAGGAAAATAACTCACTTAAAAAGGAACTAACAGAAGTTAGGTGTGTAAATTGATAGATACATTGTGCGCTCTATTAGGTAGTTTCGCAGAACACTTTATGATCAGCTAATAAGTGAACAGCCTTCAGAGTGCTTTAATGAGAGAAGAGTTCTTATGCTCAAGTCACAAATCATTCAGCTGGAGAGACAGGTGAGGAAAGATACAACAGGACTGAAGAATGGACACTGAACTTTTTAGCTATTACTGTTTACTAATTCTCTTGAGAGTCGTTCTGCTAGCTTACTGGAGGCCAATAATAAAGTGGAAGACTTGATTGAAGAATTAGAGTGAGGCATTAGTTAATATTGGCTGGAGACATTGAATTTTATAATTATTTAGAGATGCATTAGTGTTTCCCGTGTGTAATCATGCCTATCGTAGTTGCCTTATAAAATATAATCTGTTTGTATTACTTACAGGAAGAAATCAACAATTAATAAATTAGTTATGACTAAAGAAGACCTTGGAAGTACACTAAATCAACTAGATGCTATAAAGAAAATAATTAACAGACCTGTTCAGGCATGCATGGTTAATTATGGCTGTTGTGATTTCAAATGCTTGTCATATTTTAGCCATCGCCAGATAAAGTCGTTCAACCATTGTTGTTTTTGAATTCTTTTATAAATCCTTTCGTCAATAATAACTGCACATGTACTTTGTTGGATATTTGTTGTGGAAGAATGGACATTATTAACCTAAAGCAAGTGGTGAGTATTTTATTGTAAGATGAATGTTTTATTAGAGTGTATATGTGCATTTGTTTTTGAATGTGATGCATTTTTCTGTATCTCATCATTATACAAAAATTAATATAATTGTAAAATACCTCAATACATAATTATACTAACCTCACATTCCAGGCTCGACTAGAATCTAAACTATCCCATCTCTACCAGAGCTTGATAGGGTTGCAGTCGTCACTGGGAATCAACTTGATAGTTAGTGAGAACAAGAAACGTTTACAAGAGAAACTAGATCTGGCCAAATCAGATCTTCAGCATTGTTGTTATGACTTGTTACAGTTATCACTCCTGGTACCATCAGCTCCTTGGGTCAGTAGAAGCATAGCCTAAAATTTTGATGGTAATTTTGATGGATTTAGCATTTTAGTAGATTGCGGTACAGTATTAAGTTGTACTGTAGGACAAAATTTTTGCGATTCTTATCCAAATTTCCACAAAAACTTTTATCCTAGGCTAAAAATTTTAGGCTATATATATCTTAATGTTTATAAATTTCCAGCCTAGCTTTAAAAAGTCATGGGATGAGTTTGGATTTACTGCTGATTCTGTTATTTCAAAACTGCCTCCTTTTGCCAGGGACAAGAAGGAGGTAAGGAAAGTTATCACTACAGTAGTGTTCTATGTGTGTGGTGTAGGGTAGGGATGTGATACATGATGTAGTGAAGGCATTCACTTATGCCCACCACATGCTGCAGTCTCAGGTTAACAGCTCCACTGTGACTAGAGACGATTACTGAATTGTTTCTACTGTAATAGTGTAATACTTTAACAAAGGAATTATCATTTTATGAATCTGTGTGTAAACTTCAAACTGACTACATTGAATCATTCTACAATTCTGTGATGTAAGCGAATGCTCTATTAGATGAATAATCATGGTCATTTACAGTTTTGCCTACAAGAAGTTTGATGAAGATGTGCAGTGTTGCTTATCTCAGCCACTAAGAGGTGATCATTTTATAATTGTATCACATGTGTGTTTATTCATTCAGTCAGCTCTCCTTGAGGCATATGATGGACTGAGTCAACTCGCATCAGATGAAGCACTTAAAAACTTCCTCTCAGTAATTCACAACAATTATGACAGGGTGAACAACCTATCCTGTTTATGCTGGTCTCTGCCATTATCATGCTATCACTGTTATATAGTTACAAGCTATTATTAACCAACTGGATGGTAGTCAAGGTACTATATGTATGAATTGCTGTGAGTGAATGATTAATTTTTTATACCACCTTCTGAAGGTGTAGAGGCACTGGTAGAATTTAAAAAATGTTTCTTTGATTCACTGGCAGTATTACAACAGCAGAAACAGCAGTATATAGTAGAAACTTGACGTGTTGAATATTATTCTAATAGAATACTCTTACTATAGATGCTATGACAATCTTGATCACGTGCATCATATGAGGCGCTTATCGGTAGATTTATAAGAGAGAGGAAGGAATCTAAATGGCAAAACCAAGCGCTCTCGAGAAGTTCCTTTGCGAAGGCGCCGGATGGGAAATGGAGGTACCTCGTATATTTCAAATGCTAAAGAATTCTAGTAATATCCTCATAGCGGGGTGTGGCGGTGGATATGACGTCCTGAGTGGTCTGCCATTGTATTTTAACTTGAAGAAGCAAGGAAAGGAAGTGCACCTCGCAAACTTGTCGTTCTCATCTTTGCATCAGCTGACGAACAATTTTTATTGCACCAATTGTGTAAAGGTTACCTCTCAACTAAAATTAACTAACAAAAACCCATCATATTTCCCAGAGTATTACTTGAGCAAGTGGTTTCAGGAGAAATGGCAGCAGGAAGTATGTATTTATTCATTCTATAGAGAAATTGGGGTCAAAGAATTAACAAAAGCATATGGAAAAATTGTCGCTGAACACAAAATTGATGCTATAGTACTAGTTGATGGTGGAACTGATAGTGTAACATTTGGCAATGAAAAGCACATGGGTACTCCAGCTGAGGACCACTGTAACATGGCTGCTGTCAATGGTGTTGGTAACGTTGCTGTGAAGATATTAGTATGCTTGGGATTTGGAGTGGACACCTTTCATGGAGTGTCACATGGTCTCTTTCTTGAAAACACCGCCAAACTGGAACAAGCCGATGGATACTTAGGCTGTTTCTCATTATCCAGGAGTACTGCAGAGTGTCAGCTGTACATCGAGGCATATCAAGCGATAGCTGATCACATGCAAGACTCCATTGTATGCACCTCTATCATCAGTGCCATCCAAGGCCACTTTGGCGATCACCATGTTACCCCAAGAACCAGTGGCTCCAATTTGTTTATCAATCCCCTCATGAGCATTTACTGGACCTTCTTACTGGACAAAGTAATGCAACAAATACCTTATGCTACTAAGTTAGCTGACACAAAGACAATGAATGAAGTTGTCTTGGTGATTGCTGAACATCACTCCAAGCAAAAGCATAGGGAACGAATTGAACTTCCGATGTAGGGAAAAATTATTGCTTTTCAATTTACAAAATAACTAAGCATGTATATTGCAATATTAATATATGTATTCTTCTATTGAAGCAAAAGATAAATTTCTTCTATGCTTGTTTTTTGCCCCTTAGTGCTTCATAATAGGAATGACTCCAGTACCAGACAAAGAAGGGTATTCCAATCGTTGGACTTGCCATGAAAGCAAATGCTAACCAATCAACCTGTGGATGTTGATAATGCACAAATTATGGTAAGTATGATACTGGAGAATTACCTACCGCATGTGACACGTGCTCCCTTGCGAATTCATTGTATTTGATTATTCTAATGAATCCAGGAGCACTGGTATAGCTCACCTACAATCATTTAGTTCTAGACACAGTGAAGACTAAGAATTCACTTACATAGTTAGCATTCTCATCTGAATATTTCACTTCAGCATACGACATATTGTAAGCACTTGAGAATTTAGGTTTAGCAATTACAATATGGGTGACATTATTGTTGCTGATAAATGAGTTAAGACAATGTTTACATAGTTGTACGACTTTACAGTAAAGGATACGCTGGAATCTTCTCCCAGGTGACATGTAATAAGCCATGTTGTATCTCAAAGTCTTCCTCATAAAGTGAATCGTCTTTCAAAGACACGGATAGTGCTGTGCTATATTATAGTATTAAAATCACAAGAGAATTCAATATCACTGTACTTACCTCGTTCCTATGTTGTAGATAGAATAAAGAATAGTGAGGCCTTTCCCTTCCACTAGGTACTCGTTGAGAATGACTTTAGAGGAAAGGAGTTTGGCATTTCCATTGACTCTTTGAAGTGAGGAAATGCTCAGCAATAGAATAAAAAGTTGGATCTGTAACATAACGTTATCACAAATTATATATCGCAATTTCGGTGCTCACCTTAAAGACAAAAACCATCGCTCCTAATTGTTTGGTACACAAAACAACACGCGGTAGAGCACGTGCGCTCCCTGCTTTAGTAAAGGGCCATGGCCACCGCAGAAGTTTCTCGCCTTAGTAAAGATGCTACAGATCTTCTTAAGAAATGCAGTGAACTGAAGGAAGGGCTGAGACTCGATAAAAGTCGTCTAGCCGATACCCACCGTAATGTGCATTAATTAAAACATTTTACAAGAGTAAAACCGCTTTTGTGCTAACAGTGTCAGAAGTTACTACTGATGTAGCGGAACTGCCCCCGGATTGTCCATTATTCACTATGAAACAGCGAAAAATACTTAAAGGTCATCAGCGAAAAGTACTTTACTTTGATTGGTGTCCAGATAGTCGTCATCTACTAAGTGGAGCACAGGTAAACTGTAATATTGGGTCACCATAACTTACTTATTCCCTCCAGGATTCATTTGCTTATGTGTGGGATGGTTTCACAAGTCATAAGGTTGGCCTGTAACCACCAGTGAGCTTTACATAAGCAATGTTGTGATTTTTATCTTGCCAGGATTTTGAGCTCCAACTGCAAGCAGATACTTGGGTGACTTCTTGTGCGTATGCCCCAAATGAAGTTGTGATAGCTTTAGGGTGAGTAGCCAATGCATTTGGCTACTACACATTATCATATATACATGTGTATATTCGTAGGGGTATGCATTGTAAGTGTGTAGTGTATCGTATTGATAGTAAGGATACTATCAGATCAACACAGACAAGGCATACAATAGGCGCACATAATGGTGTGATAACTTCATGTTCATTTTTAAGCTCAGACCAGCAAGTATGTTGCTGTTGCTACCTTGTTGTTGTAGTTATGTTATGCTTGCTAGTTATTAACAGCTAGTGCTGATAAAACTTGTGCTCTTTGGGATTTAGAAAAACTAGAGCCAGTCTTTGTGTTCAAAGGACACACTAAGGAAGTACTGCAACTTGACACGCATCCTAAGGAACCTTTTAGCATTTTTGCCTCAGCAGTGAGTATGAAGTTGATGTAGACATGTTATAATATTATCAGAGATTGTGTTAGGGCAGCGATCATACTGTACGAATTTGGGATATTCGTAGTGGTAAATGTGTGATGAAATTTGATGGTCATGATAGCGATGTCAATGCTGTGCGCTTCTTTCCTACCAGTGAGTCGATCGGTACAGCATCGGATGATGGAACAGTTAGTTAAAAAGTAATTGTGCATTTGAAGCAAGTTTCTTTTCTTTTTTATAGTGTCGATTGTTTGATCTAAGAGCTGATCAAGAGATTTGTATTTACACAGCTGCTAGTATATTGTTTGGAGCATCTTCTTTAGATTTCTCTAAGAGTGGTATGTGTATATGGTGACTTTTCAATGGATAACAGCCAATGTGTTTGTTAAGGGAGAGTAATGTTTGTTGGATACAATGATTGCACTTTGAGAGCCTGGGACACACTAAAGGTACAATAATTATGGTCATTATGTAGCGTGCATATCTTTATTACAACATTCTTGCTCAGGAGACACACTTGGCAATGTGGATAGGCCACCAGGATAGACTATCACATGTTCAATTGTCTCCAGATGGGATGGCATTATGTACCAGCAGTTGGGATGGTACATTAGCAGTAAGTAGTTGTATAACTTATGGACCTTGATACCATTTCCTATTGTTAGATATGGGCATAGAACTCAACTCATCATATGATTAATCCAGCCAAACCATGATTAATTAATTTTGAACTCCATTTGGTAATTGTAAATATTTTTGGTATTGTAAATATCTTTATATTATATAATTACATTACGTTATAAAATAACACACACTCGTGATAATTGGCTACTTCTGCTGGTGTTGGCAGGTGATGAAGAGTTAGTCACTCGTGGTTGTCTAGTTTGATGGGAAGAACTTGCACTACTAATTCTCAAAATATTTTGTGCATCACTTTTCTTGTTCTTGTTAGTTTCATATTCCTGTCTGGCAATGGGACTAATTGCCAAGCTCCCCTCTTGTACAACCTGGGGCACTCGTGGTGTCAAGATTTTTCTACGATAAGGTGTTCTAGGTGGACGAGACATTCTCTGTCTTGAGCTTTTCTGTCGAGATGCATTTCTGCTGAAAATGCTAGCTCCAAGTTCATCATTACCACTATCAGAATCAGTTTGTTCACGTGAGTCAGTTGAAAATACTTTGTAGTTATCGTCAGCTGCATATGTATTCATATAATCATTCAACAACTGTTGTTCATAATCTTCATTGTATGCATCCAGTCTTGAGGAAGATGTCGGCATATTCCTAGCTGAACTGTTTCTGGTGGTAGCAGTTGCTGGCGTGCTTCTAGATGACAACGGAGTCTTTACAAGTGCTGGAGTTCTTTTAGTGTAAACGGGAGTGTTTGCAGTGGAGAATGTGCCATTATGAGAACTACCATCAGTGGCAGTTCCGTACTGAAGTGATTTGATGGTCTGTTGAAGTTCTAGATGAGATTGTATTGATTTATTGTTGCCATCAGCAACAGTAATGACACATGGAAGAGGCATAGGTTGCACCATCTGAGGTGTACTCAGTGGTGTGAGTTTTTTCTTTGTTGGAACTCGTACAGGTGCGTGTTGATTAAATTCATCAATATTGGATAAGTGCCTAGTGGGTCTGGACCCACTGGGACCGTCATGGTCACTCTCTACAACATTAGAAAGGTTAGGTCTCACTGCTTGTATACCAGTAGAATCAATACCAGTACTACTTAGGCTTTTAGAAATGTCATTTGTTGTTGAAGATTGCAGACCACTGGAGTGTCCCAAAGCAGAGGTTGGTCTGGTTGGGTCACTCATACTGTGATCTCTTTGAAGTGTCCTCTTACTTTGTGAGTCCAGAGCATTTTGGAATGAGACCATTTGCTGTTGTTCCGCTTCCACCACATCAGAGATCTTCTCCATTACTCTTTCCCTGGCTAGGCCAGTGTCATATTTGATGTGGTGAAGAACAGCAAGAGCATTGTGAAAGCTCTCCTTTGCTTTAGGAAACTTTTTCATTTGATAATAAACTGAACCAAGTCCTTCATGTGCTTGCAGTTGAAGTATATGATCATTTACAAGTGTAGCTTTCTCAAGTGCACTGGTAAATATCTCTTTAGCCTTATCAAAGTCCTGTAGCTGTGCGTGAGCCACGGCAAGGTTGCACAAACATTTCACTTGTGCTAGATAGTTTTCAAGTTGACCTAAACAATCAATAACATCCTCTAAATGTCATTACACAGTTATCTGCAACATTCCCTAATTACCAATATCAATATCACAATAATAAGTATTACCGTGAATGGTGGCCGCTGTTGTGTGGTAAATGATACCATCAGAATATTGCCTCTTCTCATTGTAAACTACTCCCATATTCTGTAGAATGGTTGCCTCCAATTGCTGGGATTGACTGCTACCCTTCACTAGTGGCAGGGCACGTTCAAAACTTGCCAGTGCCTCTTCATAAAGACCCAGTGCTGTGTACACTAGTCCAAATTGTGCATACAATTGTCCTGCGTGATGAGTTTAGAGTTTCAGGTAACAAATTGTCATTTCTCTCACCTTGTGTTTTAGGATCAGTACTTCTCAGACACATCATCTTAGCAGTACACAGTGCCTGCCTACACTCACTAATCTTATTGCCCAGTAGATAAGCTACAACCAGTTCACCACAAGCTAATGCTTCGGCATCACAGTATCCTAAATCATGCCAAAGTTTTTGACTGCCTTGCAATGCATCAATTTCTTTCTCAGTGTTTCCCAAGTGTCTGTAGCATTTGGCTAGATTTGAGCAAGCCTCGCTGGCATATTGCTTCAGTGAAAAGGCTAAGTACAATTCCAGGCTTAGCTTAAAGTAAGTTTCTGCCTTTTCAAAGTCTTTCAATTCTTGGGCCGCAACTCCGGCATTAAAGTAAACATCGGCGTGAGTTGATGCCGAATCTCTGTCCAATTCTTTACCGGAGGCGTCAACTATATCTATGGCTCTTTCAAGTAACCTAAGGCCTTCCTTACACCTGCCCAGCGAGACCATACACGCGCCAGCATTTAATAAGCAGGCGTATTCGGTGTCATGATTTTTTGTTCTCTCTGATTCCGCTACAGCAGAGACATAATGTTCCAAAGCCTTTTCGTAATTACCACCTTCCAGTTGTTCTTTGGCGGCTTGATTAAGTCTTTCTACCACGGCAGATGTCGCAGAACCTTCCCCCGAACCCATCTTTATACCGCTGTCATTTGGCCTATTTCGTTTATCACTACTAACTACCTTGGAAACAGGTGGGGCTTTATATAGAAAACGCAGTTCTTTCGTAAACATGAGCAGAAAGCAGTCGCCTAGTGACTTTCTCAAGCAGATAATAGGAAGACCAGTAGTCGTTAAATTAAATTCTGGGGTGGATTATAGAGGTAAAGGTTGCACAAACGTGAGTATTTTATTTTATTCTAATAAACGCTGCTCAGGAGTATTAGCATGCCTGGACGGTTACATGAACATTGCACTAGAACAAACTGAAGAATATGTGAATGGACAAGTAAGATATTGAAGGCAATTTGTACTCTCAACATTTATGCATCTTCCTACAGCTGAAGAATAAATACGGTGATGCATTTATTAGAGGAAATAATGGTACGTTTGCTTATTATCTAAAACATCCCTTTGATCTATTCCTTAAATTTACAGTATTATACATCAGCACAGTGAGAAGACGATAATTGACAATTTTACCGTAACACATTACATTAATATTTTTATCATGATTTTGAATCAGATAATACATCTACTGATTTTACCAAACCATTACCCATAATTTGAAAGTCATGTAATATTGAATCAATGTCAATTGTAACCTGTGGAACAAATATGAAAATAGGATCACATTTAGTTCAAAAATTTAATAACTTGTACTTTTTGTGATGTTTTTCCAGCTGGCACTCGGCATTTAATCTGGGATGTCTAAGTACACTGGGAATGTATTACTGTACGCTAGTGTATGATTTGTTACCTTGAATGAATGGGGTAGAAATAAGTTTGGCCTCCACACTACAGCAATGTAATTACCACCATAAGAGTCGTAAAAGAACAGAGCAAAATCTGAAAAAGTTCTCTACAAAATGCAAAACACGATAAGTGTACTACTGTAGAGATAAGTACACTCCACCTCTAGTTCCTTCACATATATCTTCACAGGGTCAAAGTCCACTACAGGTAACTTAGTGAATTTCTTTCTGTTTGTAGCAGTGTCAATAGTTGCATCAGTAGTATAGTCCAGAGCATAATGTGCTTGGGCATGTTTTCTATTCAGATGGATCAGTACATCATAGTCTTGTAAAGGAGGCCGGAAGATTTGCTAAAGGATAGAGAAATTTTTGTAGGTCATGGGACATTACTATGCATGCGGTTGTTGATACTTTAAAGTCAATGCCAGATTGGTCTGCTTGATCAAGCTGCAAGGTTAGTAACTTGTAAGCCTTATCCGATAGCAGCTTGATTCTAGCTTGTACCACTGTGGGCGGGACTGGAAATAGAACACTCAACCTACTGTGAGCTGAAAGTTAAATAAAAGTTTCAATCATAATTTTTTTAAAAATGACTGACTCTCTTCGTCCTGAGGTAGCAATCTTTTAGCAATGTCGTTAATGCTATTCCAATCAAATTGACTCAGTTTATGTAAGAAACGTAGCAATACCATTGCAGGGGAACTACAAGGAAGTGTTACAATACACACAATGACCAGATGATGATAATATTGTCACCTAGGTGGTGAGTATGAAGAATGGGATTGAAATATATCACTGACCATCAACTCAACAACTTCCTCGCTGATGTGGTTGGAGAGCAGTTGACAACATAACCATCGTTTGCACAATCTGCTACCAACACTGAAGGCTGGAAATTCTTGATGAAGACTAAGGGCAGATTGAGACTAGCAACATTCAATGCAAGAGGCAGATGTTACCTTAATAAACATGAGCTCAGCATGGGAAGCATTATCAGGTCTCTCTCCATTTCCAACACCACTTGTTTACTCTCTCCTTGTTTCTTTGCCGAGGCCTTTCTAAGAGCTATTTCCCATGGATGAACTATCTTAATTCTAAACACAAATCCATCCTAAGACAAAATATTAATGCACATGGATTCTGTAAGTGTCAGTACCTTCAATACATCCAAGTGATAAAATGTAGGTGAGGATACCAGTGAGTGATCCTTACCGAGGAGCTCCGACATTTTGACATAAAAGGCTGCTTTGATCTGTTGAATGGCTTCTACTTCGTCAGGCCACTTACCACTAGACTCCAGTTGGCACACCACTGAGCAACAAGCGACAACGTAACATACAGAATTATCATCACTTCAATACCATTTAGGGAATGGACGTAAGGAGGTGTAGCATGATCAGGGTTAGGATATAAGCACTGTGACTGAATGCTGGTGTCTTCACTGAAAGGAGTAAGATGTGATCGGAATCGACCATTCCACGGAACAGGAGGAAACACCTTACACATTATACACAAAATATACTAACACAGTAAGGTGATGAGTCAACTACACACACACACACCTCAGTGTGCCTAAACACTGGACTAGTCCCCACTACAGATGTCACTGCCAAAGGAAGTTGGCTTAAATTTCGAAGCTGTTTGTTGAGATCTTCAAAAGTTTGCAGCACTCTGTGTGACATCTCCTCTCCAGTTGAACACATTCCATTATCACTGTTCATATAGTGAGGCAGAGATATCACCTGATCAAAATGACTTGTAGTAAATGTCACATGTGAGCTGTTCACCCCACCAAAGTGCCTAAAAACAAGATCAGATTGCCCTTCCTCTAAAACCCTTCTAACCTGTTTAACAAATGCAACATTATTTTCTCAACTATTCTTCGATGCTCAGCATCACATGAGCTTTCCCATACCACTGCCTCATTGATACTGCCATCTTGAAATCGACGTAGTTCAGACATACCACCCCAAAATGATCGAAAAGCAGATGCCTTTTATGGACAACATGATAAAACAAATAAAAGCAATTGATGCTCACCTCAGGACTATCAGCTGGTGGGCCCAACTCTAATTCTGTAAATGCTTTGTCTGTCAATAACATACCAACTGTCACAGGATCATTATTAGGGTCTGGAGGAGCCTTAGATACAAGCCACTAGGAACAAAAATTCTTACTATAGTGTGAATATATTTACTAAGTAATATAAAAACTGACCTCTTTGTTATGCAGTAACTTGATAGAGAGGTTAGTGGCCCTATCGTTTAAACCCTTACTAAGCACAGTGTACAGTTTTTTATTGACAACATGTTGGGTACCCTGACCCTCATCTTCTTGTGTAGACTCACAAAGAATGCTCAATGAAGATATGCTAAATGAAAGTTCAGACCTTATAACTAAACAATAAGAGACTACGTATAAGCAGAGCACAAAATGAGGAAAATGTTAAGATAATTAACTACCTAAACACCTAACCCTAAAGCTAAGCACATCCCAACAAAATGTAAGTATTGTACATGCGTTAAGACATTCTGCATTAAGTGGTGCTACTAACTGACAAACTGTATCAAAACTTTCAACAAATGGCATTTTAGTCATGAACAAGTCCTCAAAACTTTCAGTGGACTGTTTCTCCAGCAGCTTGAGTCCCATGATGGCCTCGTGTTGTACACGATGGTAAGTGGCCGATGACACGTTGCCGCACAAATTATAATACCCGGTTGAGTCCACAAACACCACCTCAAACATTGCATGAAACTTTTCTAAAGGCACCTGAATGATAGCATACAATGTGTACGCAGCACATGCCTCATTGACCACCATACAGTATTGTGTGTGGCAAGGGAAATCCCCTCAATCGTCCAATCATGGGATGCTGAGAAAGATAAACAGTGATAAACAGAAACTATTCCTCTGGTTAGGAACTAACCAAGATGCTCAAGAGTGATACGTAATATTTGGTAGCTCGTCATCAACTTGTGCAGCTTCCGATGATTAAGTAGGTACACCAATAACATGCTTATCACAAACCCATTAAAACAACCGTAGCCCTGTAATTCAGTTCTAATACTTTAACACGCATCAGATTTATACTCCACGTACATTATAAAGTTCTCTTTGACGTAGCCACACTTTAAATAACATTGCGGCATCAGCAAATGCCGTACACTCTTGCAAAGCATTGAATATATCATGTAAGTGACGATGGTAGCCATTCATGTCTCGTAGCAATGCATTGTTGTAATGAGGAGTAGGGGGATTCTCTGTGTGTGTAACAATTGTGTTATCAATGATACCCTTGTAGGGATTTTTCTAGGGAGGGCAAAGGGGAATTTGCTGCCTGGAAATGATTTAACCCCCCAAGTTAGGCTTCAGCAGTAAACTTGCAGTTAGCTGGCAGCTTCAGTTAAAGAGTCCTCCCCCTCTATATTTTTGAAAATCTTGATTTGTCCCTCTCCCTAAATTTATTTCTAGAAAAATCCCTGCCTTGTCATTGTCGCACTGACCTTGGCCTTCCCCTGCTGATGTGTCCCTAACATTGTTCCTGTCGGGAGCTAATTTTGTTACTTTAAACATTCCACCGGATATATAAGGATATAGCTTGACAGTGTACGTAGAAACTCGACCATTCAGAATGGGATTTAGAATTATTATTGGGAGCAATGGATCTGAATTCATGTAGGAAAATTTCACGTTTGTTAACAGTTTCTCTTTCTTCTTCAACACTGCTGCAATGTGACAAAGATAGAGTGCTCTTTTATGAAAGTATCGGTAATTTAAGTGATCTTTTGCCTGGAGGCATTCCTAACAAATCAAATCAAGAATATTTTAAGGTACCAATACCACTTAATCTCATGAACCAGACCACTTTCCTTGGGATGGTGATTACCAATTGGAGATCATAAGTGTTAGGAGATACAACTTGTTCTGCTGATCTACTATTTTGTAGATCACTGAATAGGATAAAGGCTAGTAGTTTATTGAGTTTAATGACTGCGGATGACACTAGTGTGCTCTATTAATGTTAATCCTTGGTAACCTCTGTGCCACTCAACACACATCAACAATCTACAAACTCTATAGATCATCAGAATATGTCTACTACACCAGACCCTTTCCGAGGGGGTCTTACATAATCATTAGAAAATAAAAATCAGGAAGGCAAATCTATATCTACAAAAACACAGGACTTTCAACTGACTGTCGAGTGCAACCACTGACTTTATTATTAAAGCCTAACTCGGGGAGGGGCAAAATCATCTCCAGGAAAGGCAAAATGCCCCTTTCATCCCCCTAGAAAAATCCCTGTATTATCTCCAATCTTCAAGCATCACCCTGCAGAAAGTGGTCTGGTTCACAAGATTACTGCTCACCTGGGGTATTTCTACTGCCACATCAACATTCAACTCAGGTTTGGTGAGACTCTGTAACAAGTAGCTACCTATTACCTTAACTGATTGTGGAGGTGCAAAGTGAAAATTTCCCTTAAGACCAGAACTATAGTCCAATGCCAGAGGATATTTAACATGCCTCGGTAAGCAAGTAAGTGCATCATGGAGCTGAAGGAATGAAGTAACAGTAAACGCAAGCAAATATGCAAAATCTTACATTCATAGACTCAGTAGATTTAATGGATAAGAGGATGGACCTCATTGTGTGCAGGAAGGTATCCAGTGATGGTTTCTTCTTTGGCCTAACCTCAGCTAATAGTTCAGTGATCTAAGAATAATGTAAGTAAATGTCACTGACATGCACATCATCCTGTACCTGTAACTTCAGGAGATTTGACTGAAACAGCATTTCAGCCTCCTTTAGGTTTTGTAGTTCTTCAAATGTTGGTGGCTTGTATAAGCTTGTCTTTGAAGTTGCATTCCTACCAACCAATGGCTGAGAATCATTTGTACCAAGTGTTGAATCTTCATCGTTTTCTTTAAGCTTGGATTTAGCTTTCTTCTTAACTGGTGACTCTGTCTCCTTAAAAATGCAGTTGTTTAATTATTTATCGTTATTATTAGCTATGTATATAAACTAATAGCCCCTTACTTGTGAATCACTGGAGTTACTTCTCTTTCCAACTCGCGGCATTTTTATGAAATATGCAACTCAAAGTTATTCTTAATAACGCCCGCTATATACACGTGGAAATCTCGAACACGTCCTTTCTCATACGGCCAAGTTTTGTCACGTGATATTCCTTCAACCATGAAGTTTTGGGGGGTATTAGTGCTAGCAGCGTTCACTGTTCTAGTTCTTGCAGACAGCGACGTGTTGGAGTTTAATGAGAGTAACTTTGCGAGCAGTGTAGCGGAGCACGACATCATTCTGGTCGAATTCTATGCACCATGGTAGTAATGACAGATATACCAGGCGCTTATTAATGTGTTGTTAATGCGCAGGTGTGGTCATTGTAAAAAATTAGCTCCAGAATATGAAAAGGCAGCAACAGAATTAAAGAAATCTATTCCACCAGTCCCACTAGCAAAGGTATTTACCATACATTATAATTTGGTAATGAATTTGTGTACACTGTGTTGACAGGTTGACTGCACTGCCGATTCTGCTGTCTGCACAAAGTATGGAGTGTCAGGTTATCCAACGCTAAAAATTTTCAGAGGAGGAGAGCTCAGTTCCGACTATGGTGGCCCTAGACAAACAGGCAAGTAATGATAATGAATTAACTGCATTGTAACACTAATACATGTACAGATGGCATTGTCAAGTATATGAAAAAGCAATCAGGGCCCAGCTCTCTAGGTAATATCACGTACGTTTTCATCAACTTGTTATACGATACTTGTCATCTTTACAGAGGTCAGAACTTTAGAAGCTTTTGAAGCACTTACTTCTCATACTGAGCACGCTATAGTAGGTGGGTAGTGTTGTTGCAGGAGGAGACAATATTTTGATCTGTTTTGTTAAAGGGTTTTTTGCTGATGAAAACAGCGAAATGAGGAAGGCCTTTCTTTCCACGGCTGGTGCCCTCCGTGACTCATTTAAATTCATGCACACTGGGACTGCTGAACTGTTGGAGAAATTTGGTTATAACGAGTGAGTTGCATAGTATCACCTTAGTACAGTTAGAAACTAAGTGATGTCTTTTTATGATAACTAATCGTATTGCTTGTATAATATTTTATATTATATACACAAATGTAACATTGCCTCATGATTGTATGTGTTTAGACAGATATTATATACTCTGTACCCGGAATATATAACATCTATGGTTTAGTGTTTGATTCTATTTATATCACACCGTTGAAGTGTGTTCTATAAGGTTTGCAGGAAGTGTATGCCAACTGCAATAAAGGGAGAAAATGATCACAAGTGTGTTAATGTAATGTTTCTACATGGCACCTGTAGTAGTACTTACTGTTCTTTGTAAGACTAACAGTGCACAGCAAGCAATTTAGTTTTACAAAACAACCTTTCTGCAAAGTTTTTGCACTGAGGAATACCACCATTAATTGCAAGAGTGTTATTTGACCTAGAAAGCCAAACAAAGCTATCATGACACATGAAAGTATTAATTTACTTCAAGAGAATACCATTTTGTCATTAAGTATGATATTACATTAGGGGTTGCCATAAAATATATGGCTTCCTAAAATATGTGCCTTGAAAAACAACCTTAAATGAGAATGCAATATAATGCTATTGGTACAATACTTAACTTCATTCAAAGTAGCCAGGTGTTGCTATTTAGCCTGCTAGTGAATTTTTAAAAAAGTAGATTTATTGTAGGCAGTCTGTCAACAGAGATTGACCTAACGCTAAACCACAGGGTGTCTTGTCTTCTTTCTGATCATACTCCATTGACGCTATAGCCTGTCCTTTGTTCTCTCGTCTTCATCATTGACATTTCACAAAAGCGTTAACATGCAAAAATAAGCACCTTGGAGAACTGCACGTTTAGAATGTGTCTGATGTTATTTGAATCCATGATATTGTAGTAACAAAACATGTAAGCTGGATGGTTATTCCATTCATAGTAAGAGATGCTTTGCTTAGTATCGTGAAGAACAGTTAGGTTGGCATGGCACATATGTTTAATTAAGATTCCAATTGCTAAGAAATAATTTTGAAAAGTTTTATTTCAAAATACTTAAATATATAAAACCAGTTTATATAAAACCAGTTTATAATTAAAAAATAAAATTGAATTTAAAAAGGGAGTAGGGGATTGCATTTAAGAAGTAAGGAAATTAAGTAGCAACAAATAGCTATCACTCAATCACCACCTAGCATTGTATATACAATTCAGCTGAATTTTAGTACTGTATAGCACAAAATTTTGGCGGGAGAAAACTTTAGCGAATTTGGCGGTTGATAGCCAATCCCCCAAAGTTTTCTTTCATCACAATTTTGTACAAGTTCTAGCTAGCTATTGAAACAAAGTGGGCATTAATAAAAAGCGCTTCATATGTAGGGCCCCAGTACACTGCTAGCAATACTAAAACACTACTACAGTATAAAAACAACCTTATGAAGTACTTGGTGAGTAGTTTCTAAAACAGTTACTTTAACACGACATTGAATATAAATCAAAACAAATACGGAGTTTTACTGAAACACTCTAATAATACATACACTAGATCGATCTCCAGTGCACTGAAAATGATCAATCCGCCAATGTTTTCTCCGCCAAAACTACTTTGGGCACTGATCCGCCAAAGTTTACCACCGCCAAATTTTTGTGCTATAGGTATATATCGGATTGGCTATGAATATCAGTGTCATTGAAATATATCAGATATCGGTAGAAGCCAAATTTCCATATCAGCATACCTCTAGTGGCTACCAAACTGTAATTCTATACTTGAGCAGTCTGCAATGCTGGGTGATGAGTAATAGCTAGTTAGTAGCTACTTTGCTTTTAAATTGAAAAGATATTTGAATGAATGCCTTCCTATTTCCAAAATCAGTTAGTGTTATTGGTGTAGAAATCGATCATTTACAGAATAAATTAATGCCTTACAATGAAGGAAGTAGATCTGCTACATGCAATTAATTTTCTTTGAAGCTAAGAAGGATAATTTGGTTGGAAGATGTTGATGATAAAGCCTTTCTAGAATTAGTGTAGTGATTGTACTATGGTAGTTTATACAGAGGCATGTGATCAGGCCAATAAGCGGGCTCTATAATTAAGGGTTAAAGGGTTAATCATGTTAACAAGAGTTCATAAATAAAAATAAGTTCTTGACGTATGGTAGCCATAAATTAATCCATAACACAGTGGAAGACATGCAAGATAACTTGTGCTCCTGCTAGTGGTGAATTGTATAAATTTCAGACACTCGTGTTGAATCGTACTGTTAAATACCATCATACTTAGTGATTATAGCATCTCCAACTGCCAAGTTTTTACTTACTAAAAGTTGAAATATTAATTGACTACTATTAACACAACACCCATGAACACATGATACATTGTGTTTACATAAAGCATATCTGTACATGTGTCCAATAGGATTGTGATTAAGGTGGTATGTATATTCTATGCCAGCTGTGTTTATAAACATTTCTATTCAAACAATACATGAGGTGTGTCAGATATATTAGTTGCTCTTTAAGAAGACAAATGACCACTCTTTAATGTGGCATTTTGTTTTATCCATTAAAAGGCTATAGGATAAAGGGATTTTCCTATTCATCAGGGGTTTTCTTAGCTATACTCCTTATAGATAATTACTTAACTAGGTACAATGCATTGTTGGTAAATACAGAGCTGTTTTAAAAATTATAATATAATTATTGTCATGTCCAAACATTTAGAAATTTTACTCATCAGAAAGGAGTTAAGTCCCCAAGTATAACAAATTAACAGTCAAAACTTTGTCCAAAAAGGCAAGAGGATGGGAAGAGAAGCTGGACCTGTTGTGCTCTTCTTGTTAAATACTCTTCCCTGTTAACACACTGCTATATTGTTAAATTACATGCAGTTCCTTGTTAACACATTATTGTGTTACTAAGGTAATACATTTAATGATTTATGTGTTTTTGGTTACCAATAGCAACGTGGTGATTTTCCAACCTGGTAAATTACAAACAAAACTAGAGGATGTACAGAATGTTTACAAGGGGGAGCCCAAATCAACAAAGATTACTGCCTTTGTTAAAGAGAATTTGTAAGTTGGCATTACATCATGCAAACTGTCAGCATAACTTCACACGTTGCCATGACAGCATGGGACTAGCAGGTGTACGTGATAGAGACAATATACAATACTTTGATGCTAAAAAGCCTCTGGTTGTAGTATATTATGAAGTTGACTATGAGAGGAACCCTAAAGGTGAGGATATCGATGTTACCAGTAATCACTAAATCTTCTTTCTATTAGGCTCCAATTACTGGAGAAACAGGTTTGACTGATGTAAATAATATAAATTGATTTCACGTATTGTCCACCTATCAGGGTGATTAAAGTTGCCAAAGAATTTGTAGGACAGTTAACATTTTCAGTCTCTAACAAGGGAGAATTCAGCCATGAAATTGACGAGTTTGGTGGTACAAAGGAAGATGTATTTGCTGGTATCTTTGGTGCTGATGGAAAGAAATATTCTTACGGAGAGAAGAAGTTCAGGTTTGCCATTTGTTATATGTGCTATTAAACTGTTTCCAATTGCTTCTGTATGTACACAATATGTCCTGTTAAACTGCTTCTGTCTATACTCTTACTAAATATGACGTTTAACCTGTTGCTTGTGTGGATTAAGTTAGCAAACTACAATTAGACAAGGGCTTGGCCTCATGCCTACTACATGCGTGGCAGCACCAGTAGACACATCAGACTAGCGGTAAACAAGCGGTGCATAAAACAACCAGTATGCCACCCTTCTTGTGTTTATGTAAATCTAAGAGTATTAGTTCATCGGTTGCTAATATACTGACAGTGAAGTAACAAATGTACTGTAAAGAACGATGGCATATGATTATGCTATAATGTTACGGACCTGTTGGTAACTTGAGCTACACAGAATTTTGTATCATTTCCCCTAGCACTTGAACGAGGGACTGAGTAACAGCAACTGTGATTTTCTAAGAAGTATAGATGAGGAAGTTGGGAAATATTTTGCAGTTGCTTTTGCATCTTTTTGCTCTCTATCACAAATGCAGCCATTGTGATGTCCATTGTTGAACAAGTTCCCAACACTGCTTGAACAGAGATGAGCACACAGGCTTCTATATAGCTATTACTAGAAATTGTAGTACGCATTTATATTAGAATTGCTTGGTAACTTGATAACTGTACAGCTGACATGATTAGCATTAGGGATGACATGTCAGTTGAATGCCTGAAGACCTTATACTCTGGCATGTTTGCAGACGTTACCATATAAACTGTGTTAAGAGTGAATAGAAGCCTGGATGGGTATTTCCTTTAGATGGTTGCAAAAATATTTTATCATGATTTATTATATAAAACTACTTACATTTATTCAATGCATCAGAGTTGCATACATGTGGTAATTTTTTGATCTTAAAATGACCCTACTGTACACAGTAAGAGTATTAACTTATGATCTGCTATGTGAGGGAGACTTTTAAGAGTATGTCTGTTATGACAAACAGGTGACAACGTTGTGAAGCAAGACTTCTTTGCAAACATAGTTACGGTAAACAACAAGGGTTGCTCACAGGTGGACTGATGCATTTTATCCATACCATATTGTAGTGTTTCAATATTAAGTAACTGTAACTGGTGATAACATACACATGGGGATTCTTTCCTGTTCTTTAATGTGTGTCTGTGTATTTTAGAGCAAAATTATTGCCTGTTGATGTTGCAGTTTCAGTTTTCCTATAATCTTGTAATGTGTATGCCAAATTGCCAATGGTGTGTAATGGGATGGTTTCATTTTTCAGTGTAGATGGCCTTAAGGAATTTGCCACACAGTTTCTAAATGGTGAACTAACCCCATACGTCAAGTCTGAGCCTATCCCTGAGAGCAATGATGGACCAGTCAAGGTAGGGTATACACATTACTGTCATGTTAGTGAAGTGACGTTACTGTCATGTTAGTGAAGTAGCCCATAGATGTTGATATTTCAACTATTAGACATCAGGATAAAGAAGTTATATAAACTGTTTGTTACAGTACATGTGTATATTGTAATATCATCTGTAGGAATTCTGTTAGTATAGAGGCTATTAAATGCATATCCTGTTATACATCTATCATAGACACTTGTGGGCTCTAACTTTGATGAGATTGTCAATGATCCCACCAAAGATGTTTTGGTGGAGTTTTATGCTCCCTGGTGTGGCCACTGCAAGGCGCTGGCCCCCAAGTACGATGAATTAGGAGAGAAACTAAAAGACGATCCCAATATTGTCATAGCCAAGATGGATGCCACCGCTAATGACTACCCATCATCATTGTACCAAGTCAGAGGGTAAGTTATATAGTAGCATCATGTGATCCTGTAGTAGCATCATGTGATCCTATAGTAGATCTAAGTATCCTTGTGTGATACCAGCATATACTAGTGCTTACAACTGCAATGGTAAACAGGCTTGATAAAAACATTAAACTTTTTACAGTACTGTGTCCCTGACCACACTGACATCTGTCTATCAATCAAGAGTGCACTGGGTCATCATAAGTATGACACAGTAAAGTGTACACACAGTACTATACACACAGTCAACCACATTACCAATTAAACCTCATTCTGATCAATGGCTTTGGTGAGTTGTACTTTAGTGTGAAAGTGCAAAGGATTGTGTACTAATAATCAATTTTATTTTGTTAAATACAAGTAAACTTTGATACCATATGTAGAAATCCTTGCCTTACATATAAACAATAAACATTTGATGCATACATTTCACTATAGTTTCAATAAAGTGGGAAATTATAGCAGAAAATTTGCAAGTAGAACTATGTATTATGGGAAACTTGTATATTGTGTAATATTTTCCCAAATGGTATGGTACCTTAGTAATATGATATTTCACAAAATATGGTTCCCCTCTTACTATGTTATGTTAATTTACTGTAGATATCCTACCATCTATTGGAAACAAGCTGGCAAAGAAGACAAGCCTGAAGCATATGATGTAAGCCATATAAATGGTTCTATAATAATTGTCCTCATGTTGCAATGTAAACTGAGAAATATTGGTTTTGTGGTGAAGCCATAAAAAGCCACACTGTTATTATGGCTGGCAGCTAACCAATTGGCTTTGATTATTTGGCTCATTCTGATTGGCTGTTTTTATCTACTCTTGGCTTATCCTGATTGGGTGTAGTTTTTCATTTACTATTACTTCCAACTTTTGCTTAGCTGGCTTGTTCTGATAAGCTAATTTTAAAATGCTTCCTTGACACTGACTAAAAGGCTTTACTATCCTTTCTACTTTACAACAAAGTTGCTTAGGTAGCAGAAGTTAAACAGGTATTAATAAATATCACTTTAAGAAGTTTCATTACACCGTAGGGTGGTCGGGAAGTACCTGACTTCATAGAATTTATCAAGAAGAAGGCTACCAATCCGCCTGTTCTTCCTGCGGAGGAGAAGAAATCTAAGAAGAAGAAGAAGAAAAGTGACAAAGAGGAGCTGTAACATATCATCTTTAGAGACACTAACTAATCAGTAGTAGGTCTTGTTTTGTAACAAAATTAGGAAATTGAATTCTAAACGACAATAACAATTATTGATAAGGGTTATACTGAGAATATAGTTCAAATATCTGATCTAATCTTATGCTTTACAAGCGTTCTTATTGCATCCAGGATTTTTTCTTTGCTTTGACGTCCATCAACCACTGTAGTAAAGAAATAATATAAAGATACTTCACTATATACATATAACTCCTTAACCATTAACTGAGGGATCTTTTAATGACATTTTTTCCCTTTTTATGTACATTGGCCAAACACAGCCGTCAAAAAATCCCGGTGGATCATTGTGTCGTCTGGTGATCATCACATCATTAGCAATGGCTAATCGTATAACTTATCATACCCCCTCCTCTTGAGACATTCCTCATAGCCCAGTGTTATAAATATTTTCATCTGCAGTAATTCACTTAGCATGCTACAGAGGTTATACCATACATGGATAAAGGATGGTTAAATGGCTGAATAACCGGAAAACATAAACATTTCATCCCACCAATGGTGGGGAGTGATGTGTGTGTGTGTGTGTGTGTGTGTGATGTTGCTGGTCTATGGTTTCACTCAAAAGTGTGATGGCATGGGAATGCGCTTTTAATGGTGTTCTGCTTGGGAGGTAGCAGTTAATTGTGCCTCACCTTATATCCAGGATCATTGTACCCTCAATGTAAACAGCATGTCTTATGCACTCTTCACTTCTTACAGCGCCAGTAGTGGTAGTTGTCACACATTTTGGACAATGTTGCAATGGATTTCCAACAAGTGCCTTGACATCACATATCAGTTTATCGATATTGAGAGATTCCAGTACTAAGTGGTGGGAAAATGTTAGTGCTAAGGAAAGGTGGGAAATATTGCTAGCTTGGAAGTGCATGATGATGACATGATGAAACAGATTAAATTTCATCATTTCCTATATTAACTTCTATGGTAATGTCTGATGATGATGATGATGGCCAATGAATTTCCTGTCTAATAGTCAAATGATAATCACCACATGACATGTGATAACTAGAGCTAGCTAGCTATAGCTGGCCAGGAATTTTAGTGATTGAATCTAATAATTATTATGTCCCACTCATTTTTGTAGTTTGTAGCTAATATTATTAGTAAATTCTACATGATACGGTGATTGCATTTAGGCCTATAAGTGTCAGGTAGACTATATCATTGGTATACATGCACGAGTGGCTCAGCTTACCATCCCAATTCTCTAGTCCATCTTCAGTTTTTGGTGCAACTTTCTATTGTGTTAGATACAACCAGAATAAATGATGTTGTTGTAGCTACAAAAATGTTGGATTACGTTCTTGCCTGGTAATAATCATCTTGGTGTATTACCAGCGAGTGTGGATCTGATGCAACCAATTCTCTTGCAACAGTTGACTTTCCACTACATGAACATCTGTAATGTAGGGAAACTAATTTTATAAAGGTGGTGTAATAAAATTAATTATAATACCCTGCAATTGCTATCGTAATAACATCAAAAGGCGCTGAACTTTGCATAATTGAACTTTCACCCACATAAACTTTACGCGTTCTGGAATTCTCGCGAATGACGCAATTTGCGGTCTGTAGATTCGCGATATATAAACAAGACTCTTGCAATGCTGACAAATTCAGTTTCTCGTAGTTCTGCTGAGATTAGATTGTGAGTGGATAGTAAAGCTTGAGAAATTATGGAATTCGAGAGTGCCAAGCAAGTGTTTTATTCTGAATCAGCATCCACGATGCTTCCAGTGATTCGCTACAGCAGAGGAGATAGCGGCGATTCGGACGCTGGATACGTCACCCCTGTTAGTGATTCAGCGAATGGGATAGAGAGCAGTCCCGGCGGTTCCTCTGACACTGCTGAATCTGACACCACATTTGAGTGTAACGACGGGAGTTGCTTGAAGTCTCCGCACGTTAGCGAGGAGCTGAAGCAAAGGGTGAAGACGCAAATTGAGTATTACTTTAGCGACGAGAACTTACTCAAGGACTCGTTCCTTCTGAAACACATTAACAGAAATAAACAAGGGTACGTCAGTTTGAAATTGGTAGCTTCCCTAAGGAAAATTAAGAGTCTAACCAAAGATTGGGAAGTGGTTTTGGGGGCTGTGACTTCTTCCGATTTGCTCGATGTCAACGCTGAAAAAACCAAAATCCGCCGGAAAGCGCCGCCACCGCAAATTGACATGAGTCATGTCAACAAAACGCTGGTAGCAACAAATCTGTCAGAAGGAAATGCAACAGTGAGTCAGCTGGAGCAAATTTTTGGCAGATATGGCGGTATTCTGCATGTACGAATCCTTCAACCAGGCAAAGCTGTGCCTATTGATGTGAAGAAATACAAATCGTTGCATCCTGATATCGGCAAACAGCAATGTGCGATTGTGGAGTATGATACGGTCGAAGCAGCAAATACTGCTCAGCAGAAACTGGACACTTCTCAAAGTTGGAGACAGGGTATGACCGTTGAACTACTGAACAAAGAATCTAAACCCGCGGATGACAAGAAAAAGGGACAAACTAAACAAGAGGTAGAATCACGGTTGCAGAAACCACTCAAAAGAGGAGATAGACTTCGTCAGAAGAAAGGTACCTCCCCAGATACTTCACGTCGTCATTTGCATCCTGAGGACAAAAAGGATTGCACATCAGACTCTGGTATTTCACGTAGCTCTAGCCCTGACCAGCAGAGAAGTAGAACTAGCAACAGGCCAGCATTGTTTATTACCAGATCAGCAAAATCAGACTGTTCCACAAGAGTTGTTAGGCAACCACTTGGTCCAGATGGATCTAAAGGATTCAAATTACAGACTGTATCTTAGAATTTGCGTTTGTTGTAACATAATAGTGAGTATGTAACAAATAACAAACTGTACATTTTTATCATATCAATTACAAAATCATATTACATCATGAATGTGTCTGGTCGGGATGCCCGGTAGTATACGGAGATACATCTAGACTAAGAAATTCGATTTTATGGCGTAGAAACCTAGTCGTTTAAGAATTGTCTACTGTTGGTGGATTATATTAGGATTCAGGGAAATGGAAGCGTCCCAAGTATCTGTAATAGGTGGGTAAAAGAATGGGAGGTTGTGTATGGAATTCTATATAGCGCACACATTGTACCAATGACATACGATCTCTTTCCTTTTAGTGATATCAGCCCGTAATTTACGAAGTAAAAAACGCGGTAAGTTGTTGTGCGACAGCGAAGTGCATATGTTCCATCATCATTATTACTCTAGAGTCATGCTTAGCTTCAGTAGTATTCGGTATTGGCAACGATTTGTTTGGAACTGAAGTGATTGAAAGCAACGAACCTGTTTGGAACCAAGAGGCAAATTTGTTAGTTGATGAATTGTTTCATGTGCCAGCGTAAAATTTAATAGCCACCATTGCAAATACTTGTATGTATGATGTGGTCGTGTTTTGTATAAATACTCCATCTTGCGTTTATTTCATTATGAATACCGAATAAAATTCCATACCAAGTACAGTTGATATTTTATCACAGTAGTTATGAGATACCTATGTAGTCAATGGTTGTCCACTATGCAAATTATCATGTATGAGTTTAATCAACGAAACGCCAAGGATTTTACAGTAAGGATTCTGCTTGGTTAA
The DNA here is from genome assembly GCA_963930835.1 of Spongia lamella. Lineage (NCBI taxonomy): Eukaryota > Metazoa > Porifera > Demospongiae > Dictyoceratida > Spongiidae > Spongia > Spongia lamella. Next base: position 10,654,842 of record OZ005750.1, on the reverse strand, counting down.
ATTTGCATGCAGTAATTTGCATAGCTTGCATAGTAGACAACCAACCTGAAATCGACTATAGGGATTAATAAAAAATGATAGTCTATTCACACTCAGTTGTGTACTGATATAATACAAATTGTCTATAATAATGTCATACAATTTGAATGGGGATGGTTACATTACTAACTGCTATGTAATTTAGCCTACACAACTTTACTGCTATTGAGTGTTTAACTAACAGATGATATCATAACAAAGAATAATACAGTTCATCAAAGTTGTTGTTTTATTGTATATAGTTTTTACTATATTTCCCTTTATTGTGAAAATGATGTGCATGCATTGTAGCTGTGTTGTAATCATGTTGCTAAGTAGGGTAATGGGTTGTGGGTGATGTAAGCTTTCTGTTTATATGACTTAATGTTGAGCATATTATGGGCTTCCTGCCTGCATGATCACCTGTTTTGGATGTGTATGGTAATAAGAGTATAACTTTTGGTGTTGCTTGGATGGAATGACTGTATATGGCATTATAATGCATTTCTTGTGTAAACTTGTATAGTTTCTGTTATCATATTATTTGCAATATTAATTGTATTCAATTGTGCACATGACAGCGATGTTAGCAAGAAGTCACATGCAGTCATCAAGTTCAAGATGCGTGATAAGGATACTACAATTGGAGCAGTTCATATTTCCATTGACAGTTTACCAACAGTTCGTCCAGGCTACTCATGGTATTCGCTTGAGCCTTACAAGAAAGTCACTACAGTCTATGGCGAGTTGTGTTTAGAGTGTTGGATCTCAAAAAGCCAGCCAGTGACTGGCCTGCCTACCTCCAGAGAGACCTCTATCGAGGACTTCCAAAATTTTGTGTCTTCACAAGTCTCTCATATGACACACCTTCCGGGAAAAGTAATGGACTACTTGCATTTTAATAAGCGCAGTCCTAATCTTACCAGAAGTAACCATGGTAACAAAGGAGTTGACTCACAGACGTCCACGCCCTACTCTTCCAATCAGTCTCTAAGGCAGTCAGCTGAAGAAGATGAGATGGCAAACTCACGTGGAAGCACCAGTGGGCTCAAACAGCATGCCTCCGATTCCAATCTGGTTGTGGGGCAGAAGAGTGATAGCAGTACTCCTCCGCTTGTGACACCCGCACAACCTACCACTGAAGTAGGTGAGCCTCCACAGACCGGTGACTCTGCCTTTGGTAAGATCCCATTGAGAGAATGTATAGAGAAACTTGATCAGGAATCAGAAGATCTACCAGTTCCAGAACTCAGTGGAGTGTCTCCTAATGAAGGACGTATCGATGGAGGTATTAAAGTGACACTGCGTGGCACTAACTTGGGGACTGGACCGGAAGATATCAAGCAAGTGTTACTAGCTGGAGTTGATTGTACCGAGAGTGTAGAATACATCTCTCCAGGTTAGCTCAACCTATGAATAAGGTCACTAATGCTTCTAAAAATCATAGTAAAACTTTTGGTTACTACTCTGCCAAGTAACGGAAAACCAGCTGAAGGTCCTGTAACTATTGAGACATTCTCGGGAGGAGTGGGAGTCTCAACTATATATTTCCGATTTGTAAAAGAACCAATCAAACAGGAAATTTCGCATAATCGAGTGCCAAGCTTATCGAGTCCTTTTACCAGCAGAAAGAAAACTCAAGGTAGCTACTAAAGTTTTATTCAAGTGTATACAACATTGAGTTACATCATATTAAATAGAGGATGCTGAATTACAATCTGAACTAAAGCAAGTCAAGAATCAGTTAAGAGGTGAGTCATGTGATGTCATGTGATTGTCAAACATTGACATTACCATCCACATGTTCTGTATAGAACTAAAGGATGAGAATGTTTCATTGAAAGAAGAAAACAAATCTCTACGAGAATACATTGATAAACTGTTACTCATAGTGATGGAGAATGCTCCAAACGCACTTGCAACCGAATAATATTTTGTTAAATGTATTTTCTTTAAATGGTCAAGAGTACAAGTAACTCTTGGCTACTGCCTGTTACGCTGCAAGTAGCAATTTTTTATCAATATAATTTATAGTTAGTCAGTCAGAAATTGGTGTGAGCTTCACCATCAGGACTCCATCGGGATCAACCACAGCGTGAAAGGTGCCATTGTATTGGCCGAGGTCTTTGTGTGCAAATAGGTCCCTTGCAGTAGCTGCTGGGCTGGTAATGCCCAGTTGTTTTAACTCCACAGAAACATTGCGGGGTCCAGCAAAACCGTGAGTGTTGAGTATGACAGCTGCGACGTTACCATTCTGTAGTGGCTTGGAAAAAACTTGATAGTTACTTCCCTGAAATGACAAAATACGACGTGATTAAAGTGTGTGTATGTGTGTGTGTTGTACATTTGCTACTAATCGGCCCTGGACTCCCATAGGATCTTGATCAACAGCAATGACCTCTCTGAAAGGAAATGATAGTACCGGTAATCAACCTAGTATTGTGGCCTCACTGATTCTGTAGGATGCTGACGTAATCTGAATCAATGGACCGAAGATCATTTGACATCAGCAATGGCTACGTGTGTAAAACAGTGTTATGCACAAGTGTACACATTGTTATGACTGACCGCTGCAAATATGGACCATACTGCAAACTGTGCTTTAGCTTCTGTCACACTTAGTGAGAAATCGCCGATAATCAACTATGAGGAGCAGCAAAATAATATTAATGATAGGCATTAATTATATAGTCGTACCATATCTGGGTCATTCCAATTCCCTGGACCAGCATAGGGTTGGAAATCATCTTGGTGGCTCGAGTAATAATTGATGATCCCCATCACTGATTCCCAAGAGTCCTAAAATAGAATTCATATCATAAACCATCACTGCGTCTACCATTCCTGTGCGTACAGATATATCATCGTAGTTCCTCCACAGATTGCAGTATTCGGCAACCATCTTGTAGTCCGGCTGTAGCAATAATCACTGATGCATGTCACAATACTAAAGGTACTATACATTAACTCCCGTTGCCTGTTCATAGTCTGGCCAACTACAAGAGAAAACAATCCTTCGCCCGGTCTGGTTCAGGTATTGACTCATTTGAGGATAAGCAGTTTTCATGTCAGCCACACGTGAGTTGCATCCATCAAATTTTAACATATCTACCCCCCAGTCAGCAAAGGTCTGCCATATTAAATTACGAAAATGGTACAGCCAGTCATGTGGTCATTCTATTTAACCTGGGCATCCAACTCCAGATGATCTATACTGCCTGGGTAGCCTGCACAAGTGTGACTGCCATAGTCAGCATATATTCCAAGTTTTAGTCCCATGGAATGCAATTGGTCAGCAAGAGACTTCATTCCACTAGGAAATCTGTCCGGGTCAGGTTGTAGTCGATTGTTGCTGTCTCTCTCTTTAGACATCCAACAATCCTGAGGTATGTGTTGTTAGTATGAGTGTGTAGTGAACCATTACTTACATCAATATTCACAAATTCATATCCTAAGTCTTTAAACCCTAGCCCGACAAGCTTCTTGCCCATATCCAAGAACAGCTGTTCACTGCTCAACAGCACGTGATCACTATACTATAGCTAGCCACACCCACCTGATACAGTTTTGTGGATCATTCGTACAATCAGTGTTACACGCAAATCTCTCCCAGGCCACCCAGCCCACTAATACAATAGAGAAGTATATTTAATTAATAGCTAACCACCAGATTCTGATTTGTGGATGTTTGTCTAATAAAGTGTCTCACTGGGAGGCGTCCGTGCTACTCCATTGTTCAATGCAGTCGTCTCACGGTAGACTCCCGCTAGGACCAGTGTTGTACACGTAACTAACCACCACTTCATGCCTACCCTTCCTTTTAGCGCAGGGCGTTTAATCATAGACGACTTCCACGCACGTGAGACTCAGCCCTTGTCACCAACCCCCAGCCACAGACCCAAAATGATACAACCCTTCTAGTCTCGTGAACCAGACCACTTTCTTCGGGTGGCGCTTATCGATTGGAGATTATAAGCGCCCCCTCCGAAAGGGTCTGGTGTAATGCCTATACCTATTTTGTCCCAAGAATCGCCAGATCTCGCGATTGTTGATTGGTGTTTAATACCTACAGAAGAGGTGTCGATCGCGACAGACGTCATCGAGGTACGGTACGATTGGTCAAGGTACGTAACTAATTCTTCCTGTATAGCAGCAATTTCTATTTTCATCTTGTCCCATTTCTTCAACTTTGTCAAACAGCAATAGCACATTACACCTCCAGTTGGCAACAATGATTGAGATATATGAAAGGTTTCGACAAACTTTTTAAAAATCTCTCGCTCTTGGGTACAACTGCTATCGCTATACTTCTTTTGCTTGCCTTTTCCTTTAGTGGATTCCATGCAAGAATGGCATAAGCAACAGGAATTCCCAGACTCTTCCATGTCCACGTTATCTCGATGACGTCTGTCGCGATCGACACCTCTTCTGTAGGTATTAAACACCAATCAACAATCGCGAGATCTGGCGATTCTTGGGACAAAATAGGTATAGGCATTACACCAGACCCTTTCGGAGGGGGCGCTTATAATCTCCAATCGATAAGCGCCACCCGAAGAAAGTGGTCTGGTTCACGAGACTACAACCCTTCCCTCCTTGAGGCAAATACCCCTCTCCTTGTAATTGGACGAAGGTATGATACGAAAATCACAATAATTCTTTTACTGAAACTGTGCAGTTAAAACTCCAATATATACTTGTAACAAAAATAGCTATCCTATATATTACAAGGCTACCTATATTGTTAAACATATATTGTTATACTATTTATTTTTTATTTCTCGGTGGCAAAGGAGGCCCATTGTCAGGTGGACCCTTTTGTCTTGTTGCTCCTCGTGATGTAGAAAGTTTCTGCCGGCTAACGCTTGAGGATCCTCCACTCATGGCACCTGAAGGGCTCAATCCTCCATGCTGTCCTGTCATGCTACCCATCATTGGTGAGGGAGGCCCATGTTGTCCGTGTGACACTGAAAGCATCTGAGAAAAATAAAACATGAATTTTGGATGCCTGGTATGTCATGAGGTGAGCACACACCCTAAAATGTAAATATTTAGTGTAATTTGGTAATGTGGTCAAGCATGCATGGTATAACTTATGAGACACGTCTGCGTGTGTTCTATTAGAGTGTTTTGTTAGATTTCTCATTAATCCTTGTGGTGCAGTTTGTGATATACAGAAGATATGTACTATCCATGTCCACTACTTGCTATGCTATACTTGTTTGAATTGTATGCACCCACACACACAGAACAAGCCATAAAACATACCCTCGGTGGTAGAACAGGTGGTCCATCTTCTTGACTACTGCGGCTACCACCACCCAACAGAGTGTCCATACCTTCATTACCACGTCGATCCTTTAAAAATGAAACTGAGTAAGTTACTAAATGAGAGTTGTGGCCAATGTGCTAACCTCACACGCACAAGGCAGCGTAAGAAGGTCACCATCAGTGTTAATGGGATGCTACAGTTATTCAGTCAATTACACATCTCTGTTTTTAGCTATACCTTCTGATAATACGTCACTAATTCTTCCAGCGTCCTGTGCACTCGCGCTTCTCCTACGATAATATATTTTCCAGAGTTCACCTGTTTGGCAAGGTAGTGCTTGCATCGGCCTACCACCCTGTAGAGAGTAATTACCTAGTGAATCAATTACTATAAAGTTATTTCTAAATAATAATTATAATACTACCACTATACAGTGACTAACCTGAAAGACAATGAATAACCAAACTGACTTTCACTAACACGAATCAAAAATGTTCCATTTGGTTTATCAACTAATCTCTGTTCTGCCTGTCGTCTTGTAATGATCCCGTGAAACCACATTTGCAGTTCTCCTTGGTCATTGCGAACAGCATCACTTTGAGTAGCTTTAAACCAACGCACAGAGCTAATGATAACAACTTAACAGTTGTTAGCAAACCATCAAGTTTCAGCTTACGCTTGCTTGGTTCCTTCTTTGCCAAACTTGTTGAAACGACCTTGTCTAGCGACAAAAACATCACCATCTTCATCAAATGCGTCATCCTCTTCATCCTAAGATTCACATGATATGTGATGCTCCTGAAGTATACACAAATGCTCACTGAAAGTTGCTCCGTTTTAACCTCCTTTGGAGGGGCATGAAGATCAGAGGGTGGTTTTATTTCTACAGGCGATGATTGTTGAGGTGGTTCAGGTGAAGGTGTTTTAACTTTTGCAGTTACTTGTTCTGTGTACAGTAAACATAACTAGCAGAATATCCCACAACATCATCCCCACACTCATGTTTCATTTTACTATGTCACTAACGTTTTGGTCGGTTAGCATCAGCAGTAGCCAATAACTTAAGCTTCTTGTATGCAGCATCTATTGGCCCGGGTATCGTTTTAGTAAACTCAGCCACTTGACTGGTTTCCCTTCTTAGCTGCTCCAACAATTTCTTGAATCTTCTCCGGCATATAAAGCCTCGTACCACTAACATATGAAACACATGTAATGATCAACAATGACATCCGTGTTGACTCACACTTCTGTATCATACTGGCAGCTTTGTGGACTACCTCAAGCAACTCAATCAGCTTGTCGACATGCCAGTACTTGAGAAAAACCTTTGTCTTCCCTATTTGGTAGCCCTCCAGTTTAGAGGATGTCAGTATCTTGCGACAATTAGCAGCGGTGCTCGCCATGGTCACTTGAGCTGCCAAGGTTTTGTAACGTTCCACAAATTCTTCAAAAGTGGGCCGAATGGCGTATCCCTCTTTACGTATTCGAGTGGTCTCAAGCATTCCAGTGTAGCTAAGCTGAGCTGTGACGTATTTATCGTCAAAATTATTCGGAGCCTAATCACAAATACATCAAGGATAGTGTGTGATGAGTTCTTGTCTAGCTAAAAGCCCTGTATTTAACTATATTTCAAATATATAACAATATTTCATTAGGGCTAAAAATAGCTTGTTCTTTCTGTTTACTAGTGGTTGTAGCAGAAATATACTTAACTACATAGATGAACCATTACATTCAACTCGTTACCTTGGAATGGTTTGGTTTAACACATCGGACAAAATGTGGACTGGCTTGATTCATCTTCTCAATCAAAACTTGAAGTGAATTCTTAAACTGGGCGCCAACGGTCAATGCCTTTGCTTTGTTCAAACTCGCACCTGGGTGGACCTGTAAGGTTGTTATATCACATGAGACGATAATGTACTATATGCAACGAACAGGTTTCTTCTTCAGCCGGCCAGTCCGACGACTAGTAACACTGCCAAGAGCAAGAGTACCAGTACGAGTGAGAGTTCCTATGTAAATATACACCAGTAAAAAATATTTGCTATGAAAATCTCACCTTTACATACACAAATACACACACACACATTACCAACATACATATATAGACTATGTGTGGCCTAAGGTGTGATCGCAAAACTAGAACAGCTTCTTAGTTAACCAGATTCTCTCGAGGACAACAATATTGAGTATTATATTGTACAAGTATGTTGTATAGAGATCTGGTTCTTAGAGGCAGAAATCGACTTAATAGCCGGTTACTGTGTTCTGCCAGTTTTAACACCTTTTCCCATATATTCGCACAACTTGTTGCCAAAAATGGCAACTTCTTATCGCACTCGAGTAAACAATGACATAATAAAGATTAGGTTACACGCACACGTGCACGCACACACACACACACACACACACACACGCGCACACACACACACACACACACACACACACACACACACACACACGCACACACACACACACACACACACACACATGCACACGCACACGCACACACACACACACACACACACACACACACGCACGCACACACACACACACACACACACACACACACGCACACACACTATACCTTTAAAAATCAGTTCAATTAAAAGATTTTTACTGGCTTGCATCAACTCATTGGCTCCAGTTGGTAAACTGTCCTTGTTCTTGTCAAGAAAACCCATTGCATCATACTCTACCTGAGAGAGACAAGTAGTAGCATTCAGTAACTGGTGATCACATGATCCTGATCCTACCTGTCCAGCATAATGAGTAACCGTGAACACATCCACAGTGCTAGTCTTTGGTTTGGTATAGAATGGCAACTTCTCAAATTGCTTATGAAGCTTCTCAACAAAAGTAGAGTCAGTTGCCTTCGGAAAAGAGCTTTCATCATCCAGAATAGCTAAAACTCCAAATTTACCCAAGAAGAAATCCTAAAACACAAATACTCATTATCACATAATGTTTGGATTTCAATGAGATATTGATTTTCTATAAATATTATATCGGGAATGTTATAGGAATTAGTCTTACCAAAATAGGCTTATTATCCTTGAACTGTATACTGGTGATATCAATGCCTTCGCTCTGATATTCCTGCTGCTCCAGCATGAAGATGTGCTACACCAGAAATGATACGTACAATCAAACACATAATGTTTTGTTATTACACAAGAAGACAAACGCCAACAACGATTATTAACTATTGGATATATTAGCTGGTTTGTATCCTAAAGGTCATGGCCTATTCTTAACTATTGTCTATCTTGTCACTGTTCTATGCAACAGTTAGGGAGGATCTAGCAAGTCCTCTTTGAAATTATTTTCTTAGGTGATTTCTAGACTGTTATCCCATGAGAAAAATCACTCTATAATCTTCCTCCATGCAGTGCATGCCTACTGTATCTATTCAGACCTGTAACCAAGGGGGTTCAAGGGGCTCAGATGAACCCCCTATTTTGGCTAGCTTTTACTAGTGTTTTCACTTAGATGGCTCTTCAGTCAAAATTTCATTTGATTCTTGAGATTAATGCACATAATATGGGTAACTAGCAAACACTCCAAAATACCCCCAAATTCAATATCAGAGCATCTATTTTCTGGGGGGAATGCCCCCAGACTCCCTAGTATTATGATGCTATGCATGCTGATTGTGCTTTGCACATGCAATCAAAGAGCCCCACTTCATTTGTGTGACCATGCCAGATTTTAGAAACCCCCTTTAGAAAAGTCTGGTTACGGGCCTGCTATTACCTGATTGAAGAAGAACTGCAGTTGCTCATTGGCCAAGTTGATACAAAGCTGCTCAAAGCTATTAGTATCAAACTTCTCAAAACCAAAGATGTCGAGAATTCCTAACAACATAAAATTAATAAATGAAAACTTGTGAAGCAAACACACACAGAGGAGCTTTACCAATTTCCTTTGCCAGTGCTAAATCTTCTACTGAAGGAGCAAGAAGTTGATTTATTCTATTTACTATCCAACGAAATAATCTGTCATAGAGACTCTTAGCAATGGCATCTCTGGAAGCTGTAATGAGATGGGAAGACATAATGACATATGATGCATCCATGGTTCTTTTGTAACTAGTCAGCCGTTAGTATCAACATGGCCACACCTAAACTGACAAGCAAGGTGCCTTATTATACCATAAACAATGAAAGATTGGTGAATTTAGCAAATCAATGCTAGTTTGCCAAACTTTATTTGCCAACTTATATCAGTAATGGCTTCTGAAGAAATTCTCCAACAACATTGATTTCTTAGACAATTTGCCAATTTTTAGTTATATCAAACTTTACAGTATAAGGGAGTCCACAGTGTTTAGGTCTGGTCAACTGATGTCAGCTCATCTGTTCACTCAAACTGGGGTGGGTGTTGTAGCATAATTATCTGGTGCCTTAGATACCAACCAAAATTTTACTAGAAATTTCCTTCCTTTAATGTCAGACTGACTCTTTGTGACACACATTGACACACATTGACACATTGACACACTGACACACACACACACACACACACACACTACAGTCAATGTTATAACATGCACACTACAGATGTATTGTTCACCACTAATAAGACGGAGACACAACATGTCATTAGTGACTAGTCACTTATGAACACATACATTATATAATAGTCTACTTAATCCCACTGAAGCCATAGCAATTTACAATGTACCATATCGTTTATTGTAATGGTATTGGGATGAATGGTCAAACATTTGTCAAATTCAATGGGAGGTTTGAAAATTAAATTTTGACACATGATTTTACATTATCTCTGTACATTTACTATACAGAGATAGTGTCACAGTGTAAACCTATTTTAACATTCATTTTAATAACAGAATCTTCAAATGTGGAAATACAGGTTGTCCCAACATTAATTTAAAGCCACATACATTACAATAGTTGTATGATATCTTTGTTGTTAAATCACTCATCCTCAGCTTTGCCCGAGGCTTGTGTAACAATAAAGATGTCCTATAATGCAAGTGTATACTATGACATTACACTTTATTTACTGTACTGCAAAATTTTGATGGTGGAAATTTTTGATGAATAGGGATGGATAAGCCTTACACACAAACAGCTGTTAAAGGAAAAATTTAGATGGTGTCTGATTTATCGATATTTTCCTTATATCCACTGTACAGTACATACCAATATAAAAACTTACCCTCAGCCTTTTCTTGGCTTAAATGTCTCCTGACTCTGTCTCCTCTAACAATAGATTCACTAACTGTCAAAATAACTTCCATTAAACTACAGTCAATTCCCATTAGTTCCTAATAATGCCCACCAGCAGTAACAGTATTATACTACAAGATAAGGTTAGCACTTACAGCTACTGTGGTGAGAGGTCCTGTCTTGTCTTTAACAAATGAATACTCATTATCGTCTTGTCCGAATTTAATGTTACCCATGTTAAGTACGGCTGCCAGGCATATGAATAAGTTTTCTTGATGCTGGGCAACAAATAGAAATAACAAAATGAACAACCCTTGATGAGTCATAACATACATCATTTTCAAAGCCGACCAAGTCCATCGCATTCTGCAATTCTTCAAATTGTTCTTTCTTTGCTTTCATGTTGCGACGTAGGATAGCAGATCCCTCACACATGTAACTATGACAAAATAGCATTGTATATTATCAGGCTTAATGACAATTAAACTAGTTTCATGGTGCATGGGTGGATGAAAGAAACTGCAAGGGTTAGTTATACAGGACAATTGTCAAACAGATTCGATATACCAGATAACTGGAAATTTTCGATGAAAGTAATTTTCAAAAAATCCTGGCGACTTCCCAAAAAGATTCGAAATGTCAGGTGCTTTCAGTGTTTACCAGATTTGAATCGCTGCATGGACAGTCATTTTCAAAAATATGATCTTCAATGAAGCTGATCTTCAAAAGTTTTCAGTTTTCACATTCGAACTTATTTTGTACAACAATTTTTCCAGGGGACAACATAGAGCTGCACAACTATCTTATGATAAACTTACAAGTACTCATCAGGTTTGCCTAGTTTCAGTTTGTTCTTGTTGTCCTGATCCAAACCAGCAAACAAACAATAGAAAATATGAAAGTTCTGCTCTCCAGGGTTCTGGTACACCACCCGAGACTTCTCTAGTAGATACTCATTAATCTTTGCTCCAACCACTACAATAACACAATCACTGTCAATGTGTTATAGAGACAACTTCTCTTGGTGAGTAACTGTGGATACTAGGCCAGCTCACAACCAGATACTTACAGGGATACGCACACCAACACACACACACATACACACACACACACACACACACACACACACACACACACACACACACACACACAAGCACACACACACACACACACACAAACATACACACCATGGCCATCACGAAACTTTAGTTGAATGTATTTTCCAAATCTACTGGAGTTGTCATTCATTAAAGTCTGAGCATTACCAAATGCCTCTAGTAATGGATTAACCTGTAGCCAACAATGATCACATGTGAACAGCTCTAGTACACACTCACGTCACCTTTATGATGCTCTGTTCCAATGTGGTCTTCCCTTGGCTGAGCTCTACCAGTTGAGCTATCATGAACTTACAAGATTCAGTCTTACCAGCCCCTGACTCCCCACTAGAGCAATAAAATGTCTTCAATAACAACCAGAGGCATGAGTAAAATTCCTTAACACTCAACCTACTTTTTAGCCATGAACTATATTTGTGCCTACGTTAAATTCTCATTGACAAGGCCCACCCTGTGTATGGCTGGTAGGTCACTATCATACACTATACTAATTAGTGACATTGTTGCAAAGGATATGGTAAAATGGTAAGCATTACAGGTATGGTAACACAATATTTGGGCAGGCAAGTTTTACCAGAAGTGTCATGCGATTTATTGCATTGTATGTAGATATGTTGTGTAACGTGTATGCTTTAATATTACATGTATCCTGGCCTGTATATTCACACATTTCATTGACCTCGACTTTATGTCAGTTATTGCAGCTCTACCATATAAATATTAAAGCAATTTTTTTTATATAATTATGGCTGCTAAGGAGTTACTGAAAGTACAACTAAAGTACTGTTTGAGCAGAGAGTAACAGCCATAAATAGATTTGTGCTTTTAATTATGTACTACGTTCTGTGTGTGTGTATGTGTGTGTGTGTACGTGTGTATGATGTGAAGAAAATTACTAACTTAGTATCAATGTAGTTCTCAGCACTATGGAAGTCTTCATGCACCCCACCCCAAGGTTAAAACCAGTACTAGGACTGGAGATTCCATTAAGCTTGTATATGTATAGGTCTAAAAATTGTTGGTCAGGTCATGGTAGCCAGGGTACAACTCCTACCTAGTGATAACACAAGTACTGACAGATAAACAGATTCACAGGGATAACATGTTTTTACATTTTCACAAGTATGTATGAAGAATGAGTATCTCCATGGTTACCTGATCACACAGCATTGGTGCTTATTGTCAGCAATCATCTGGTGATAGGCATTATCTGATATGGCATAAATGTGTGGAGGATTCTGCTTCCTGGTGGCATTCTTGTGTTTGCTCATGTGCTAAAAATACACAACAGCAAAAATGGTGAACTAATGTTAACACCTTAACCATACCATGACCTTATATGATATGGATCATTACATTTAAATAGTAAACACCAAGCAATGAATTGTGGATTACCTTCTTATCATATATCGTCAGTTGTTTAAATGGATTGATGGCAACTAAAATATCACCAACATATGTCTGTGGAGACAAAAACAAGCACAACAATCAGTGACATGTGTTGTTGTTGCTGTACCAACTGTGTATCATATACAATGTGTGTGTATATTAAAAATAGAGCGCGTCATTATCAAAAGGTGCTGTGTTGTAGTGATTCCTTTTGACCGCTCCGCGGCCACTCCCCCACGATATAAATTCCATAATATTTCAGTGGATGAAGCCAGCGTTTTCAAAACAAGAATATTTTAATCATAAATGTGCATAGATTTTGCCCACGTCATATCAATAATCAAGAGTTGCAAAGTTTTTAGGGACTATGTCTGAACGAAATCGTTCCTCACATAAATATCATCTTTCTTGTATCTCGCTTTGAGCTCATCCAATAAAATGGCTTCATTTAAATGTGTCAAAGAAGCTAAATCTTCTGTTTCTCCAGGTCGAGCAGCCATCGATCCCCCACAAGTTGTTTTTGCAGACTAGAAAAATAAGTGCCGATTGTCGTATAAAATAATTTCACGTGATTTTACACGTGTGTTAAATATCAGTAGCATTGTGGTGATGCTGTCAGCCACTAGGAAAGCATTCTGGCTCAGGAGTTTTGCACCTCGCGTTGCATTTCGTTGTTTCAGCTCAGAGGATTTGCTGATTAACGATCCTTCTTATTCGTGGTTGAAAGACGACTTGGGGCTAAATGCCGACAATCATGGAGTGTTCAACGGCTCGTGGGGTGGAACAGGCAATGTATGGAGATCTATTATTTATTACCACTAATAACCCTGTATGTGCCTTGTATTATTTATGCCCACCACCCCCGCCTGGGAATGATGGGGTGAATACCTTTGCTTCCACAGAATGATAGGATGCATTGCAGATATGCATAGGCAGGCTAGCTGTACATGTAACATGAACTTAAAATATCATGACTCATGGAGGTCGCAAGGTCAATATAATAAGCACTAAAGCAGCATATGCAACCACTGGAGTGAGCTTAATAATAGGTTATTACAGACCTACCATGTTCCATATTTTATAGCTTTTGGTTCGTTACTCTAGAGTTGTTACCATGCCTAGTTAATTTGTTCAGTCTTATCGTGTAGCCATTATTAGTCATCAAAACTTTTAATACAACACATTTTTAAACCCTTACCAAAAAGTATAAAATATATAGTTAAACTACACTCTGCCTCTTCTTCTCTGCAACTAACCCATCACTTATTGCAAAGTTTTACTGTGTCAAATGGTCAATACATAACTACCACTATCAGTCCTCAATTTGCAACGCCTCTTTTGAGGGATAAATGTCTTTATAGGCAGTGTTAGACACAATAGGAAACCTCACCTGTGCTTTGGCTTCTATTCTCTGCCTCATACCTTGGACTTATATTAATCACAAACACTATCCTGTAAGAAGGCTTGCACCAGTCAGAAATACACCTAAACTATTGTATTATAGTTTAACAGTTTACTTATAAAAATACAATGGCTTGTGGAGGGTGTATAACAAGAACATCACCTTGAACATCATAGCAATAGTTAATTGTTAATATTTCATGCCAGGTTGTGACCTCGATGTGTCCTAGTAACAACAGACCAATTGCTCGTGTACGGGAGGTAAGAACTTCCTAATGTGTGTATTTGTTAGTGTATGTATTATTAGGGTAGTGTGGAGGATTATCAGGAGACAATTAGATGTTCTAAAATAGCATGGGAGGAATGGGCAGAGGTAATGAATTTACTTTACACCAGTACTGGTTGTCAAGGCTACTTTTAAGGTACCTGCTCCTAGACGAGGCGAAGTTGTCCGTCAGATCTCTTCCGCTGTTAGAGACAAGATCCAACCTCTTAGTAAATTGGTAAATTATTCTGTCTGGTAGCAATAAGTCTATGTTGCCTAACAGCTTTCACTTGAAGTTGGTAAAATCTTCATTGAAGGACAGGGAGAGATTCAAGAGTATATCGATATGTGTGACTATGCTGTAGGTCTGTCTCGTATGATTGGTGGCAGAGTGATGCCTTCTGAACGTCAGTTGACTGTTCTATTAGAGTAGTTTAGTATTTGTGATGTATATACGTGTGCAGGTCCTGGTCACATGTTGTTAGAGCAGTGGAATCCATTAGGGGCAGTGGGTGTCATCACTGCATTCAACTTTCCGATAGCTGTCATGGGATGGAATCAGTCACTCGCCAGTATATGTGGCAACAGTGTGATCTGGTGAGCAACACACATCGTGATCGTAATTGCAATGCAAGTTGTTTGCAGGAAACCAGCCCCCACTACACCATTGATTGGTGTAGCAGTTACAAAGTATGATGATACATTCCATTGGCTATACTGTACTCTAATATTTTTGCACAGAGTGTTGGAGTCTGTATTTAAAGCTAATGATTTCCCTCCTGAATTATTTTCCTTAGTATGTGGTGGAGCCGATGTTGGGTATTTTGTTTTTATCACAGTATAAGCTTGTATGCATGTTCACAACAGCAATGCAATGGCTCATGACAAAAACTTAGAGCTACTCTCGTTCACTGGCAGCACCCAAGTAGGGAAGAAAGTAGGAACCGTAGTACAAGAAAGATTTGGTAAGTCATTCTTTGCCCCTTTAGGCTATTGTATAGTGCTTGTATGGCTTACAGGCAAGTCCATTCTTGAGCTTGGAGGAAACAATGCTATTATCGGTATGCTGTATATGTTATCACCATTGGCTGTAAAGAGGTTACATTTCTGTTATGATCTTAGTTGATGAAGATGCCAATTTAGACATGGTAGTACCAGCTGTTCTGTTTGCTTGTGTTGGCACCACTGGACAACGATGTACCACAACAAGAAGATTGGTATGGTGTAGAGCAGAAGCTGCAATATGAGTTGTCATGGTAGCCGCCGCTATAGATGTTACATGAAAACATACATGACACAGTCGTTGAGAGATTGAAGAATGCTTACTCTCAAGTAAGGATTGGCGATCCACTGGAAGGTGAGCTTCAATTGGAGCTAACTTCACTCACCCAATTTCATTAGATGGAATTTTGTATGGCCCCCTGCATACTCAACAAGCTGTGGAAATATATGAGAATGCAGTCTCCGAAGCAAAGAGCCAAGTCAGTCAACAACTAATGCATCACATGATCATCTGATATTTCACAGGGAGGTACAGTGATCTATGGAGGAGAGGTGAG
The DNA here is from genome assembly GCA_963930835.1 of Spongia lamella. Lineage (NCBI taxonomy): Eukaryota > Metazoa > Porifera > Demospongiae > Dictyoceratida > Spongiidae > Spongia > Spongia lamella. The sequence goes on along the minus strand of OZ005750.1, from coordinate 10,638,619 downwards.
CATACAATATATTGCTGACCTGATGATGATCATTGGCACTTTGCATTGAAGAAATTGCAGCGTCCTGGCAATTATGTGGCTCCCACAATCATAACCGATCTACAGCATGATAGTGACATTGTACTTAAAGAAAGCTTTGCACCCGTTCTGTATGTATTCAAGTTCTCTGTAAGTACCAAATAAGGCAGATGCAATATGTGACAAAGGGGTCTTCCAATATATGTAGTTGACCTATAGCTCTGAAATGATTTTGTGGCGAGACTTTACTATTACTTAACTAGTTGACAGCAAATTTTGACTAACATACAAAGTTATTCTGCAAAATTGTATGCATGCGCAAGACCTCTTTTTCACAAATCCTGTCATACATTGTACACCCAACTGTCATGTGTATGGTTGTTGTTGTACAGGACATCAATGAAGCAATTAAGTGGAACAATGAAGTTGACCAAGGTCTATCCAGCAGCATCTTTACCGCTAATGTGCAGAAAATCTTCAATTGGATTGGGTACTTAACAGTACAAGCTTGTATTGTAGTCATCTTACTGTTGTAGACCTAAAGGTTCTGATTGTGGTATTGTCAATGTTAACATACCAACTAATGGAGCTGAAATAGGAGGAGCATTCGGTGAGTGAAATACTCTAACAGTAAGGTATAGGTCAGAGCACATTAATACCACATTTAGCATTTTAAATGCACAATTTCATCTTCCATGTAAAAATAATAATTATATCAGTGATAATTCAATGTGTGCCACTGCTGACAATATGTTGAGAGTTATGATTCCCCCTCAAGGTGGAGAGAAAGCTACAGGTGGAGGTAGGGAATCAGGAAGTGATGCATGGAAGCAATATATGAGACGTTCCACTTGGTAGGTGCATACACTATCCCTCTAACAATGCCTGTCATTCTATATCTTCACAGTACCATCAACTTCAGCAAAGACTTACCGCTAGCACAAGGAATCAAATTTCAATAGTTGAAATGATGTGCAAATATTGACAGTCCATTTTGTTTTTAATACGTATTGTATTGTTGAAATTATATTATTATTATAGTTACAGTGGTTCACCCTTAATAGCCTTTAGTTCCTCTTCATCAATCATTGACTGAGCAATGGCACAATAACGAGTCCCGTGAAATACTCTCAAATGAATCTGAAGAAAAACCAAATGCATGAACACTTAATTTCTTGTTGCTAACAATGTATAGTGTATGGGTTAGGTTTACTTGTAAGTGGAGGTCGACTTCAGTGCTACGAGATAAGTATGGAAAATTGCCACCATCCTTCAAATGTGCTCTCTTGGCATCAGGATAACACTTGTACAAATTGTCCTTAACAATTTGTGACAATGCCGACTCATCAAACACCTATATGATGTCATGTAACAATCAGAAACATTAACACAAGGATTTGTTACATCCATCACGGTGATGTAAACATCTTTGAGTTTTTGTGGTTCCACATAGCTATCAAGGCAATTCAAGGTCAGCCTAGAAGCTAACTGTCCTCGAGAGAGGGAATCCATCTTTAAAAGATATTTTATATTTTAAATGATGACCTGGTAAAGATGCAATGACTAACTCTATCCACCATGAAGTCAATGGACCTGGCCACTGGAGGGTCAAGATTGTCAGTTGGCAAATTAACTAGCACTTGTCTTTTCAACAAAAATGTTGGCATAGTCCAAAACCTGTTGTGATGTATATTGAAAAGTTTATATGGAAATACAATTAAATTTAACTTGCGTTTTGGCTGATTTTGTCTGCTTGAATGCTGATGTATCTGCAAATGAATTACATAGAAATATCGATGCCACTCGAGGATTTTTGCTGGTCTTCTCTGCAAATTTTTGTGCTAGGAACCCACCCAATGATGCACCAAAACAGTGTATCTATAATATATATATATATATAAAATTAATGAGGTATTTTTGGTGCATCCCTAACTTTATCCAATCCTAAGTAATTAATCAATTTTAGAAAACTCTCACACCATTCGTCAACCGTCCACAACACCGGATATTCTACCTGTATTTGGTGCACGGTCAACAAATAATATTCTCAACCGTCGTGTTCTTTAATACCGCTATCACTCTGTATCCTTGCGCGGAGAGGGTCAGGACTTGCTTAAAGAAACAATCAGCCGTCCCACACACAGCTGGTAAGAATATTAGTGGGCACTTAACTTCTCGCGGGCCAGCATCGTACAGTACCCAAGCCTGGTCTGGATTATCAACCACAATCTGTACAGGCAGTGTAAAATTATGCATGTGACATTTTTCAGTTTACCTTTCGTTGTGATACGGTACTCCTAAAACTCATATATTCTTGCGATTGGCCCAGAGCTGACGCCATCGCAGAGCTGCTTTCCAAGGTGTGCACTTATTAAAGTAATTATAATTAATTGGATTTTGTTAGGCGGCTACCGGTCAACCGTCTCGGAAAATAGGCAAAAATGGCGGCGTTAAGCTACCGGTATGCTTGTCGAAGTTTAATACATCTAAGACGCAATATATATAGTACCGCAAAGTTAGAGAAGGCCAATAAGCCTACTTTAGTAGAAGAAGACAGTGTAGAGGTTAAAACGGTGGATCAAACTGTAAGTATTATAGGTCACGTGATTATTACATGATGATTATCCGGGTAGTCCGGGATCCAAGGTATGTGTGGCGTCCCACAAGAGCAAAAGAGAAGATATGTACGTATATTCATCCCAGCCCAGAATGCTATGCAGTCTGGTACCAATAACACTCATCAATGGAAGATCGAGTTTGAGAATGAAGAAAGATGGGAAAACCCATTGATAGGCTGGGCCTCAACGTAAGAGAAAGTCACAACATAACATTTAGCATGATTATATATTGTGTAGAGCTGATCCACTTTCAAATACAACCTTATCTTTTCACTCAAAAGAAGATGCCATTGCATTTGCCACTGAATATGGTAATTTTAATACCTACATTATCACTATCCTACATTATACATTAACAGGTTGGAAATATACGATTATTGAATCAGAGAAACCCAGGATGAAATTAAAGTCATACGGTGCCAATTTTGCATGGAACAAAAAGACTAGAATATCATCAAAATGATTTGTCATGTTCAATTATATAAACATGCAACATTTTAACAGCCAACAGTTGACTTGCAATATAAAAACTAAACACAATACAGATATACAGTGGACTTCATAAAGTCAAAACATTAGAACAGGTTAAGGTAAGTCCTCAATTATCTTCACATATGATGCAGGAAAGTAACCTGTGTTACCATTACATTCTCCTTCAAGCCAATTTTCATCAATTCTTTCTGTTAATATAATCATTTGCCCTTCTTCAAATCCCAACTCTCCTTCGTTCTCTGGCTCAAAATCATACAAGGCCTCTGCATGTGGCTGTGCCGGTTGTTTCCTTGCAGAGGGGGTAGGTCTCGGGTTGTAAGATGGTGGTGGATTATCATCGTCTTCATCACTATCAGGACTACTAAGATACAAGTTGTATACACAAAATTTACACATTGAAATTTAAGTGCCACAAACTAACTTCTTCTGTAGAGTGTCCTGTCTGGGCGTCGTGTATTTTGGCGAGTATCTTACAATTGTCTCTGGATCAAGTTTCTCACGAGGGATACGACTTGATGCTTCACTAATCCTTCCTTCCAGTGTGGACTGAAGACCCTCCACTACATCAACAGCACGACGATAATATTCCACTAAGGCCTCCGCTAGAGCAGAAAGTTTTCCAATTTGTTCAACCTAACCCCCAGAAAGATAGTATGTGATGATTGTACTAACAACACACCTCATTATCTAACAAGTTGGCCATTCCATCTGAAGCAAGCTCAAGTGATTCCTTAAACTTATCTCCAGCATACCGTATATCCTCATCTGGAACATTACTCCCTTTAAAATAAAATTTAAACTTGACAAAATACAATGTATCTACACACCCTTTGCTTGTTGTCTCCTTTTAGCATCATAATCAAGTCGTCTGCCATTCGTTTTTTTACGATGAAACTTTAAATATATAAATATAATATATGAAGTATGATAGCATGTACTGTATTCACAGACTAACGTGTATCTCTTTCAGTTCTTTTGATAACACGTGTTGCAGTGGCTCAATAAAGTTAGTCTTCACTTCATCATCCTGATTTTAAATACACCTAGCATACACAAGTTTAAGATTTCTGTAAACCTACTAGTGCATCTTTGAAGTCTGAAATCTGCTTCATGGTGTCGCCAAAGTCAGCTAATGCCTGCGCTATACAATGCATGATAAATCACTCCAGCGGAACATGGTAACCAACCAAAATAAGAATGGTCTCCAAGATCTGTGCTTCCCTTTACCATCATCTCTCCTAGGAATCCTTCGTTATGAGGGTACGTACGTTTTGTCGCCTGTCCCCTAAGCTTCTGCACTGATGAACTAGCAGCAATCCTCATCCTAGCAGCTGAAATTTATACACACACTATTTAACAGCAGTCGTCTATACATGTGTGTATTATGTGTGTCTGTGTGCATGCGTGAAATCAATAATGTTAATTGTAATGAAAGTAACTGGATTTATGCAATTTCAATGTTACACTATATTTGTATAGATGTCTGCTGCAGGTACAACCAGTGTATAAAGCAAACCCTCACACACGAGACATGATTTTTCACAATGCTTGTGTGCATTATCAAATTAACTAACTAGAACATCATCATGATGACTTATAGAATATTAGTTTCGCAAATTACTTCCTGTATTTAAATATTTCCGAAACCTGAACTCACCAGGGTTGGGATGAAGCATCTCGTTCGTCTTAGCAATTAAATCTTCAATTATTTTTTGGGTAGTATCCGTCTCCTATTAATAGTTATTCAGTAATGTTATGCTAGAGCTCCATAAATCATGTACCACACCTTTTCTAGCTCTTTATATTCTTCAGGAAGACGAGTCGCCCCGTCATCACTACCCACTTTCTCCACAACAGTCTTGACAAAAACATCGTGTAATTTTAATAGCAAAAAGTAAACCTTACGTACCTGGGAGATTTTATTCATCGTTTTCCTAAACCCTCTCATTTTGTATAAGTTCGTATCGTAATTTACACTTCAGCCAAACGAACCTAGGTTAGCGTCACGTGACAAATTCCTTTGAATTGTGGGTCACTTTTTCCTATAAATTCGCAGAATTTTGAACTTGAGGCAGACATGGCATATTACTGTGGTCTTTGCATCGGAATTTGTAGAATTTTAGTTAACAGTGTGAGTTTCTGTGTTAAATTGTTTAGTTCGTCGGTCTATAAATCAAGCAATATTCGTAAATGTTCGTAAATTTTAATAGCACCAATACCGAGACCAATACAACAAGTTTCAAGCATCAATTATTACTAGTACAAAACTAGTATACAAAAATCTGTAATATTGTTGAATCATATGTTTATGAACCTGGGATTTTATATATCTGGTTGAATCTAACTAGATTTTTATGCTTTGTATGGCGCTTCTAGATAAATTATAAGCGCCCTATTGTCATTTCGAGTGTTCAATTAGTACTCATTTATCCCATTAGATTTGTGGGTCTCGTCCTCCACCGCCAAAACCTCAGTTTGGTGTGCTCTGTCTAGGAATGGGCGGGGCTGGTAAATCAACAATACTTGCATTAGCTGCTGGAGAAGATGCAATCAATTTGGAACCCACAATAGGTAACTAAAAGCAATAAAATGGTATTATTGTTGTTTTGTCAACAGGGTTTAATATAAAAGCCATTACAACTTCTAAAGTAATATTAAATGTTAAAGAACTAGGAGGTATGTGATATGTACTAATAAATGTGACCAGATTTGTAGACAGAGGTCTTATAATAATTTTTCAACTTTGAAGAGGCATAACTTTGTGTGTGGTTAAGCTAACATGTTGAAAGTTGTGCTCCTAAAAGTTTAATGATGGCAAATGTTCTCCACAAAATTTCAGAGTTGTAGCTTGTTCTCCAAAGTGAAGTGATTGCAATACCACCTCATTGCACAGATCCAGTCACAAATAGTGTTTGTATCAAATTGTATTGTAAACAGTTATATCAAACTATATTGTGTAAACAGGTAGTGATTCAGTGAGACCTTACTGGTGTAAATATCTCACTGGAGTAGAGGCCATTGTGAGTAGCATCAATTATGTATACCAACTGCTACCCGCCATCATGTGTAGGTGGTTGTTGTAGACAGTACAGATGGTGAAGAAGCGCTGTTGACAGCGTTTAAGGAGATTCACACTATCCTACAGGAAGAGTCACTGAGAAGCTTGCCGCTGATGGTGCTACTACACAAACAAGATCTTAATGCCAAATCAGAACAGGAGGTACATCTATTTGCACCAACCAGAAATTCAAATTTACCTACACCAAGAGTTCATAATAACTCTTCCCTAGGCTAAGTTAGCTGTGTTAAGTGGTGCTACTTCGAAATTGGCTGTACTGTCATTTATTTACCAATTTCGAATTCACTCTCTGTAGTAATGTAATATGTGTTAGGCAGCTGTGTTAATGACAGTGAGCTTATCCACAATATATAATCATTTCCTGATCCAATCACATTACCTAAGATATTTCACCACATAATATTATTACTACAACCCTGATGACTTCATTACCATAGTATGGAAAGAAATTTTAGTCCAAATATTTTACTCAAATTTTTCTATAAACATTACCAAGGTTTAACAGTATTTTAAATAGTAACCTTATTACCAAGAATTCTGTCATTATGAACTGATGATATTGGGTACTAGATCAGGACAAAACTTGCTTATATTTTGGACACGTCAAATTATATTTGGACTTAGTAAAATACGAAGGAAAACATTATTTTTATGTTCTCCAGATCCAAGCCCATTTTGACATAGAAAAATTACGTGAGGGTCGCATTCTCTCCTTATTATTCACAACATCATACGAGTCACCTAAAGAACTAAAACAATGCTTTGAAGAAATGTCTGAACAGTTGTTGTCGCTATACGCCCTTCCTAAGGAAACAGAAGCCTTCAGTAACCAGTACAAACAATTTTCATGATCATCATCCACTTGCCATCATCAAGAATGCTGCTTTTATACATCATCAAGAATGCTGCTTTTATACACAATCTCATAATATATTAAATGTTATAAAAAGTATTTTTAGAAATATAAATGTAACATAATTATATGCGTAATTATAAATACATGGAATAAAAGAGTTATATATGTTGTCTTGACTAATACAAATTGATAAATTACGGATTTTGTCGTGGCATTACACACAAGGGTTTAGTCGACTCCCTCAAAGCCTTCAGTATTCTCTACGGCTAGCCGTAATTTCTCTTTCAGCTCATGATAACTTCTGTATGGTGGAAGGTCTATTCTGTTGAAACTACAAGAGAAGTGCATTTGGTCACAATAACAGTAAAATTTATAGCAGAAATTTTTGACAAGACCAAATTTCCTTTCAAAAATTTGTGCATGCTATCAGTACTATGCATTACCACGTGTGAGCTCTGGGTAAGCTTTCCGGTTTGCCTAATTTTTTGATGCAGAATTTCTGTGGTCCATTACTGCCTGCAATGACCACTAACATGAACTGTTGCAAGTGTTCATATTTGACTAGGTACCTTGCAGCTCTGCAAATCCATTCATTGGAACCCGTGAGGTGCCCGTCACAAACTGCAGCAGACGAGCCTGCAACTCACTATCAAACGACTCTACACCCTGTGTCATCATGTGCATTACTCAATTCCACAGGCAAGCATACATGATATACCTTCCAAAACCACTTGATAATATCATCTGTTTCTTTATACCCCTCTTTGTAGATAGTATTCTTTCTCCAGTCATCAACGTTAATCTCACCCAGTCCACTCATAAGATACTATAATACATTACAACAAGGATCGATACAGTCATACAATAATCATTGCATATGTAATGGAATTTACCTCAACTTCTCTCTCGTCAAATATCTTTAGTCGATTTAGTGGAATGATGTCCTCAAAACCCTGCAGGGATTACATCATTGATGATCACATGAGACAAACAGCAAAAGAGAGCACTTGCTTTTTTAAATGCATTCATCTGTTGCTTTATGCGGTCTTCAAACCTCCACTTGATCATTAACCTACAAAACAGTGATGCACATGTCAATATCCAGGCCAAGACACAATATCAGATACTCACTGTATATACTCCATCTTATTATCCTCGGTAACTTCAATATCTCTACCTTTCGGCTTCAAGTCAACTTCTTTCACCTACACAGACACTCCTCAATAGCATTTGGTAATGAACAAGCTGTCCAAACCTCTCCCAGTAGTTCCTTGTTGGTACTGAAAGTCAAACACAATGGCTCTGGATCATTGTCCAAGATATACTTCATACTGTTGTAGCATTCCATGTCCTGATGATGCAAGAAGATGTCATGAACTGAGGAACGAATATTATCAAGCTGTCAAACTACTCACCACCGACTCCATATCTTTAAGTGTGATCTTCTTGCTAAGAAGCATTTTATAAAATGGTCGGATGAAATATGCTACAAATAGAAGAATATAACTACGTTGAGTTTAAGGAGTATTATATAATTATCACTAACCATCAATTAGTTTCTGATGATACACGGCCATGCCACAGACTCGACCTATGAACCTAAAATACTCTAAATGATGCTCATTAAAATATCCAGAGTCTGGATTAATCTGGAGGGTGTAGTTGTCACTGTACAAACAAACATGAAAATAACAAAGACAAATCGTAGTTTAGTTTATCAACAATACTTTGCTGAGTACTCAAACAGTCCATAGTATGGATTAAACATTTCGTGAGATAACAGGAAAAACCACTCTCTAATAAAAGAACACATGATCATGGCAAGTGATGGTGGCTGCTACTGCCGCTGTACCTCGCTAGTCCACCATAGTCAAGACCAGATTCACCAGTGAACTTCATGTATAATCTTGCCTTCAACTTATCCCTGTCTTTATCCGATACTCCCATGATGCTGCGATGAGAATCTTCAAACAAGTGATCTCTCCGTACTGAAAATTCAAACTGTCGAGGGAGATTAAGCTGCAAACATATCAAGTTAAAATCTCAGCTACTACTGTGAGAAATATATTTACTGGTTTGTTGGTTTGCAACTGTTTTCTGAAATTGTCATATTTTCTGTGATAGTCTCGTGAGTAAGGTACCGTCTGTCCATACACATCACAACATATTAACTACGTATCAGAGATAATGCACAAGGACTCACTGTTGATTGCTCGTTTCGCAGTTTGATCACTCTGGGGTCTTCCCATTGTGTTGAGTGTGTGTCTACAGTGGTTCAAATATCACTGAACTATCATTGTACAGGATTGCAAGCTTACTATGATCAACAAAAAATGATCTGCCATCTTTGTGAAAACGCATCTCCCAGCCATCCTATAAAATACATACAAACATTTAACAATAAAACTTCAAATCAGACAGTGTCCAGTATAAACTTTTACTTAAATGAATAAATTATAGCTTAACTAAAGCTGCTCTAACCGGTAAAGGACCAAGATTTCCATTGCTTTGTGCTGATGCAGGTGCAGGTTTTGAACCAAGTATACTCCCAGTAGACTGACGATGACTGTGTAGTGAGGACGATCGACTGCTACTATCAGTTTTGGGAGATGTGCCATGTATCTGTGGAATACCCGCAGAATGTCTTCTCTTATTAGGATGCGTCTACAAACAAAACAGAACACTGAACTACTCTATAATCTACAGATCACCCTTAGAAAACATACCCATGTGGTTGTTCGTGTGTTGTGATCAACAAAAAACTCTCTGCCAGTCCGAGACAATCTTCTTTCCCACCCAGGGGGCATTGAATCCTAAGAATTAAAGATTTGTCAACATCATTAGTTTAGCAGTATTCATTAGCTCACATCTGTAGCTGAAAGTTGCGACATACTTCTTGAGATGTCGCGTGAATTTGTGAGTGATGGTGGTGAAGGGGCAGGTGTAGAAGTTGGCGGGGACAAAGATGTCGTGGACTGTCTGTTGCTACTGCTACTGTCTTCATTTCGAGATGGCTATTGAGTTAAAAAAATAGCAAAATAGCTCTGTCTCTAGTTCTCAACATTATGTACCACACACACACACATGTACACACACACACACACATGTACACACACACACACACATGTACACACACACACACATGTACACACACACACACATGTACACACACACACACACACACACACACACATGTACACACACACACACATGTACACACACACACACACACACACACACACACACACACACACACACACACACACACACACACACACACACACACACACACACACACACACACACACACACACACACACACACACACACACACATCCATGCATGCACAAATACACACTGCTTGCGCACATATTTATGTATGACTTGTATATATGTACATATGTATGTACGCACATTCATACATACTATACAAATATACATACTGTGTTATTGTTGCTTCTTCTCTGAGCGGTGGGCCGACGCAGGGTGTACTGATAATGCATTCTTTCCCTATCCCTTGCCCTCTGTGATGCCGAGACGTTCTGTGAAGAGGCAGTCGTGGGTCTCTCCCACTGCGTGCGCATGTTTTGATGATCAACATAATACACTCGTCCATTGGCATCCTATGATAATCTCCATGAAATAATCACTATCATAAAACAATTTCTCTTTACCATTCTCTCTTCCCAGCCGCTAGGTAACGGCTCCTCCACATCCTAATGAATGGATAGATCATCAAGTGATGTAATGTATATCACATAATGATGTAAAGATGATGTAATATACACTTTTCTCACCTCAAAGGAGGCTGGTGATGACAAACTGACTGGTCCAGTGGTCCGGGGGGTGGAGTTACTATTGCTACTACTTGCAGTGGTGGTTGAAGTGCCGGTAGGTGTTCTTGTGCTGTTACTGCTACTCCTACTGCTACTACTTCCACCACCACCACCACCACCACCACCACCACTTCTGCTTTGCGAGTTACTACTACTACTACTACTACTGCCATTACCAGCAGGCCTAGTGGGTAGTCTTGGGGAGTTGCTACTGCTACCACTACTGGCAGCATTTCTATTGTCAAGTCTGGGGGAATTGTTACTACTACTACTTCTAGGGGAGTTGTTGCTACTGGTCTGTGGAGAGTGGCCACTTGCACCTGGTACTAAATCAACTACAATAAACAAAAAAGTAGGAAACATATGATATTACTGAGAAAATTTGACATTACCCAGTCTCCTCTGTCCAGCTCCAAGCGGCTGACAATAGTACAACATCTTAAAATTCATCGAGCCTCGAACGTGTGACCTGGGACTAAAAGTGTGCTCTAGTTTAGGCCACCTTTTGATTTAATTATCACTCACTTTCTCTTCTGAAGTTTATACGTTTTTAAGTCTCCAAAAGAATTGACGTCCTCCTTTTTACAAGGAATATTACAGTCTTTTAGTTTCAGCACAACTCTTCCTAAAAAATTGTCCCGTGTCTAGCATCAGGAGATGTTAAATATATTGTCACATGGATTAAGGAATCTCACTATTGTGTTAGCATCGAACACCTCCAAGGTAAGCACAGCATCTGCAGTCACCTATAGTGTATCATAGTCATTAGTATTCATGTTTTATCTACACTGTAATCATACCCCTTCAAACTGTAACACTTCTAGCCATTCTGGAAATAATGTCTGTTAACGGGTAAAAAATAATGCGTAGCTCGAAATCCACAAAATGTAAGAAAACCTTTTTAAGCATTTTAGTCTGTTTCGAATTCTTCTTGTTATTACCGGTGACTGTAACCTTACAGTAAGGGTCACTGTAAGAATATACGTATGCGTGTATGTATATATATATATATATATTTGATAACACCAAGAGTATAAACAAAAGATTATAAATAGGTAATTAACTCTTGATTTAATACAATATATACAAATTCAAAGTTTATGGATTTTGTTGCCTCAGCCACATAAATTCATTTCCATAGCAAAATTACATCCCGTACACAAACTACACATGTGCCCTGTATTATACGTAGAGAATCTTTATTGGCACAGTGCTATTGTGTAACACATTGTATACATAATATTAATTAGCGGAAAATTATTTTAAAAGTTATTTATATACTAAAAATAACACTGTTGAGGGCATTGTTTATACAACGGAGCCAATCAAGTGTTGTTATATATAGGATGTTGATTTGGGCATCCAACATCATTGATGTAGCAATAAGAATTTAATGTGTGCTGTCAGCTAATCACTCCGCCATGTCAGCAATTTAAGGACCAAGCAGGCAAGAAATCAGCTATTGTTGCACAAGACACATGCACTGTAACTTAGTAATGATAACTTTGTATTCCATGTCGGATAACTCACTATTGATGTAAATACATATTCACTCACCAGACCCCGAGGAAGCCCTTCTTTGCCAGATCATATGCTGAATGGACGAACACATGTAGAGGACACTGAAAGGAAAAGCTCAGCATACTAGTGTGTTCAAACAATAATAATTCTAAAAATGTGTGGTCTGTGGCACCAAATCACTAGAAACATGTTTTGAGTAAACAATACAACAATGAATTCGTGGATCAAGTATATTACTCAGCATTATTTGAGTTCATCGCATATTTGATTATTGAAAATCACACGATTTTCAGCTTCGCTTGACCATGATATGTTAAATCATTACACAACAGTAAATAACATGGACATGTAGATTTATGGTTTTCCAAATAGAAGTCTACACTATAGAATTGTCAGACTACAATCTACAAAAAAAATTGACCTCATAAAATCCCACACACATCCAATAAGAAGAAAGCACATTACATCATGTGTATACAACAAATGACACAGTTAAATCATGAATTAGTCACAACATAATAATTATACTCAAACTATTCACATTACAATAAATTCTTTATATTATCACCATAAGTTCTTAATAGATAGAGGTCTTGATATCATAAGCTTGTTGTGTACACAATGTTGTTCACGGTATGACTAAGCTGTGAGTAGTAGGGACATGTGTGTGTACAAGAGATGACAGCGTTTGTAAGTGTTCCCTTAACAGTTAGCCACATGACACATATCAATACCAATAAAGGCAACTCCTGAATACAATATTACCTCATGCAATACACATCCTTGACGCCATTACTGTTAAGTTTTATACACTAGTGCGGTGGGCATGCAAAGCCTCGAAGTAAGGTTTATCTAATACTCTATGTTTAACTCTGATAGCAAAATTTTCTTATGCCAATCGTTTAATATTTTAATGTCTTCTATCAAGAACGAATACAGATCCAAATGCAAGTGCGAATAAATCACACACGAAATTAGACACAAGAATACTCACCGGATAAGGAACAGTCATTTTTGTTCGTTATCGACTCACAAACATGCTAATTATACCAACTACTCAAATATACCACTACCACATTTTTTCAACCATTGATTGTGTCACGTGCAAGAAGATCACGTGACCACGCATCACTTGAGATAGGTTAGGTAGTCATAGTCTCGTGAACCCTTGTCGATTCTTCAGAACAAAATAGGCCTGGGCAGTTGACCAGACCCTTTCGTAGCGAGGCGCTTATAATCTCCAATCGATATAAGCGCCCTGCGGAGAAATAGGGTCTGGTTCACGAGACTAAGGTAGTCACTAAAAGGAGGAACGGAAATAGGAAATCAGAACACACTTAGTCAGAGTCATAGCTAGCTGTGTTACATATCATTATAATACAGTAACTCGTCTCTAGCTATAGCCTAGTCTCGCGTGACCAGACTCCGCTTTCCCATAAACGACTGTCACACGTCACGTGATATAGATCATACGGATATTGAAGGACGAAATAGGAAATAGGAAGTTAGCGCGACAATTTTTGCGATGCATGCGAGTGCCAGTGGACAAAAGTTAGCCTACCAAACCTCTTAAGTTATTTATCAAAGTATTTAATATTATCAAAACTGCAAAGTTACTAAATGTTCTATACATAACTATGATGCCAATCAATACTGTACAACTGGATCAACGATAAAACACGATCACAGCGAATCTTTGATCGCTTACTACACTAGATGGTTGGTGGCATATTCCGCTCCATTTTGTTACCTCCGTTTACTATTACATCACGTGACATAATATTTTTGTACAGCATTTTTAAGAGTTTTCTCAAAGCAAATTCTTTGTAATTTATGTCACAAACAATATGCAATGTATATAGCCCCGTAAACTAGATCACTTTCTTCTGGGCGGGCGCTTATCGATTGCAGATAATAAGCGCCCATCGGAGAGGAGTCAAATGCCTACCCCACTTCTCTGTACACCCTCCGGTGCTAACTGGTAAAGTTTACTGGTAATGTACAGCCTACCTCTGCATGAGACGTACTATATGGACAAAATGTCGATTCTTAGAACAAAGGTCTTGTAATCGATAAGCGCCTGCGCGAAAATCCTTACGTATTTCATATTTCAATTACAAAAGTGAAATACATGAAATGGAACGGAATTGGTCCCTTAACCATCTAGTGTAGCAAGCGATCAGAGACGGACTGTGATCGTATTTTATCGTTGATCCGTACAACTTTCATATCAAAGTTTAGTGGTTCAATATTAGCCTTTTTGTCTGCTCTGTCAAATGTCCATCAAAGATGCAATCAAAGCATAGATTTCCGATTTCCGTATTTCCTGTTCCTCCTTTAGTGACATCCGGTTAGGTATGCGTCGAATAACTCGAATTCGGACTCAAATCTTGTTAATAATTATTACAATATTTTGTGTGTACACTTTGTTATGCCATTACACTGGAATCTCAATACTAGAGAAAATAAAGATGTAAGTGTAGACTAAGATAATCGAAACATGATTGTGATTATATTGACACTTTTAACTGTGCTGGTGTTTCTTTGCTGTTAAAAATAGTCTTAGAGCATGCAATAATGATGACAATCGTTACCAAGAGTTCGTCGAGTCCATCTTATTAAGCTCCTGTTATTCATGATTACCTTGAAATAAGCATGTGCTATGATTGAATTTTACTTGATGTGTATTGTAACTGGTATTATGAGCAATGGCAAAAACAATTGTTAGGGTCCAGCTGGTAGCTACGTATACAGTTAGCAACCTGCAGTGTGGTCTCTTATTATGGTAATGCGTAACATTAAGTCAACATGTTTGATGGCAATACAACATGTGAGTGTACAGGAATGGTGTTAAAAATGGGAGAAGGCCAATTTTGAAACAAATCTGTTATACTTGTAAGGTGTGGTAATTTGATACCTTTGCCTTCACTAAAACACTAGACAATCTGGTTAACCGGCTGGAAAGCCATTCAGGTTTTGCAGCACTTACTCAAGCACCATGCTTTAGATCCATATAATTGTGAGCATGAGGCATATTACTGTACTGTGTCTTGTGGTATGGCTGTGTGATTGTGAGCGTATAATGTTAATTGCATGCATGCGCTTAATTCATCACTGTACAACTGGATTTACCTTATCACAGTAGTAATTACTTGCATAATTGATTTAATTGCATAGCTCTGTCTTGTAGGAGGCTAGCAGTCCAGACCAGTTGCACTGTTCTGCCATGTCTGTAGTGTGCGTGTGTGTGCACGCGTGTGTGCGTGTGTGTGCACGCGTGTGTGCGTGTGTGTGCACGCGTGTGTGCGTGTGTGTGCACGCGTGTGTGTGTGTGCGTGTGTGTGCACGCGTGTGTGCATAGCTATATGTGTGCACATGTGCACATGAACATCAGATAAATTAAATGTATTTTAAAAGTATAGATTTGTGCACTGCTTCCTCTATCCACTGCAGATTCCAAATAGACCTGGGCAATAATCAGGATCAACACTTAGTGTTATTTGAAGGACATGTTGTGATAGAAGAAAAGGTTGCAAGTAAAATTACTAGAGCAAACTTCAACAAGAGCTTTAGTAGGAGCGGTGCAGTGAGTGCATCATTAGCAGAAGACTACTCAGTGATTATTGATGGAAGTAAAATTGGAAATTTTCTTACACACTTTTGGAAGAGTACTGGTTTTTGGTATGTGTTATATACAACTGTATAGCGCAACTTTTTGACGGGGGGAAATTTTGACAGATTTGACACTAAGCTAGCAATGCTTCAAATTTTCCCTTTCAATAATTTCCAGTAGTATAACTAATGCAGGTGGCCTAGGATGCTATCTGTCCATCGATATTTCCCCGTCAAATTTCTCAATGAAGTGCATCCGTCAATATATTCCCCCGTCAAGAAATTGCACTATACAGATACGTATACCATAAACCTTTTACTTGTGTGTCTGTGTGTGTCACATGTTGTGTATATATGTTCTTCTATGCATGTGGAGCTGCCACATTCCAGAAGCTTGCATTCTATTGAGTGTTTCACTTCAGTGATAAGTGGTGCTAAAGTTACTAATATGAAAAGAGTACATCACTGTCTGAGTATTGTAGTATGTGCTAATAAATATGTATCACTGCAGTAGAGCCCTCTATCTCAAAACATTCGAGGGGGAAACTTTTTGCGAAAATGAACATTCAAAAGAACATTCATAGGAAAACTAGCATAATGAATACCTAATAAACTGTTCAACAAAAAACATTCATTGTTGAGTAAAAAATCGTGAATACTGCACCCTCAAATGTTTTGTTGTATACAGTATATGACATTTGAGATTTCGCTGAGTAAGATTTCTACATGATCTATACATAAACGATATACATACAGTGATATTTGAATAACATTGTGTTTATTGATATGTACTTCTCTCTATACAGCCCTCCTCTACCACATCAGAATTTCTCTGATTACTTTTTTGCGGATTCCGAAGTACAA
Source organism: Spongia lamella (assembly GCA_963930835.1). Lineage (NCBI taxonomy): Eukaryota > Metazoa > Porifera > Demospongiae > Dictyoceratida > Spongiidae > Spongia > Spongia lamella. Next base: position 10,621,723 of record OZ005750.1, on the reverse strand, counting down.
AATTTAGCCCACCTTGGATCAGTCCCTAATGGTGGAATAAGACAAGTTCGGATTCATTGGCTACTGGACCTTGTCACAGCCAAGTAAGGGAAGTAGATGATAGTATGTTTTACCAGTGAAATATTTTATGTGTAGCGTAACAGGTCCAGGTAATGCGAGTTATAATTTCAATAATTTGGATCATGCCATGGACTTGCTGAAGGAGAATGGATTAAAGTAGGTCGTACATATTTAGTGTACTGTTGAAATATCTTTTCCATAGGCCAGGATTTGAAATAATGGGAAATCCATCCGACATATACACCGACATGGAGAACAAGTATTATCTCAATTGCATGCACAGTTATTGACTGTGGCTTAATAGAACTCAGGTTTATATGTGGCGAGAGCTGGTGGAAACCATAGCAAGAAGATACATTGGTATGAAGTGTTATTATGGACTTTCTGAAGTTATGATTGTGGTATGTAGATCGGTATGGACTTGATTATGTAGCAGAATGGAATTTTGAGAGTTGGAATGAGCCTAACAATCGTGACTTTGACACTCTTCAGTTCACTATACAAGGTTAAGCATTTTTGACAGTTCCTCTCCGTACCATATATCACACTGGATTGACATGCGCAGGATACCTCAACTATTACGACGCCTGTTCAGAAGGATTAAAAGCTGCTCATCCTTCCCTAACTTTGGGTACTCCAGCCAACGGTTGGTGTGGCCTAAACCCAAAGAGCTTTTGTTTTGTGAGCCTTGAAAAATGATCAGTGATATTAATTTATTATTGGTCTTAACAGAGTTTGTTGCAACACTGTGCCACTGGTATCAATTATTTCACCGGAGAGAAAGGTGTTCGTGTTGATTTTCTTTCCTTTCATCTAAAGGTACGTGGGAAATTATCCATCTATATGGTGACAGTGAGTTGAGTTTGTTTAGGGGAAAGGTTCAACAAGCACAATTCTGAAATTGGAGCTTCAACAGTATGGTGTAATATTAAAGAAATTCCCCGTGCTCAAAGATTTGCCATTCTATAATGAGTAAGAGCTATGTGCCATATTGGTTAAGTGTATGTACTGACTGTAGCAGCAGCAGCTACTGCTGCTGTTGTTAACTTATCTGTTATGTGTTCCGCTCACAGTGAGGGTGACCCCCTTGGTGGATGGTCCACGGGTGCAGAATGGAGAGCCGATGTACGATATGCCGCAGTGGTGGTCAAGGTACATATCAATAGTTGTGATTTTGTAATGTCGTTATATTATGACCCCTAGATCATAGCTCAACACGTGAACATACTGATTCCACAAAACCCTGGTCTGAAGTTAGTTTATACGTATTTCCCTTGTATATGTATTTTCCTTGCTCTTCTATAGTTATCAATTACTCAGTAATGACAATGGGTTTCTAAGTTTTGGACCACCGCACTTCTTTGACCAGCGCACACTTACCGCTCGATTTCTGATGAATTTAACAACGTAATATCCCTAAGTACTAAAATGTGGATAACAAAGTGATATATTGTTTCAGACCGAAATCAATTCAGCTGGTTAGAAAGCCAGTACTGTCAGTGATGGGGTTGCTCTCATTGCTAGGGTCGGTGCAGATTAATTCAACTGTTCTTAAAGGTGAACAGGAGTATCACTAGTGACTATGATCATAGCATTTCATTATTGATACAGGCACACAGGTGTTACGTGCTGATGCTGACGTTGGAGTGATCGCCACATTGCTTACCAAGCCACATGACCTTGCTCACTAGTATGTTTTTATATGGATCACATGATCAAAATTACAGTTGCACTTGTTGTAGTGGTGAGGTGGCCGTGCTGATCTACAACAGCAATGACACTTCTAACTTGATCGATGCCAGGATAAATTGTGGCCTTCAATGGCACCATCTACCTGATCTAGGAGAGGATGGTAATATTTATGCATGATGTATGGTGATCATTATACCATCTGTGTAGCTTTAATGATGTTGTATCAACTGGACAATATCAGAACTAACCCATATGATATATGGCAGAAAGCTGGCAAACCAGTTTACCCTTCTTACGCACTTCTCGATCAGATGAGAAACGCTATTGTATGAAATCACTTGCAGCTACCAACTTTTTTATTCATAGTTACTATTCCCTGTAGGATTCTAATCAGATCAGCAAGACAATGTCATACTCTCAAACTGGAAACCTCTCCATTTCTCTTCCCTTGCCGAGTGTGATTCTACTACATGCTTGTGCAAAACCAGCCACTCCCCCAAGCAAGGTAAGGTAACCCAACTGCGCTTACATATTGAGCTAGTTATAAGCCTTAATAGGTGACGGGGATACACGTAAAGATGATTGTACCAGAGCAGGTAATGATAACATGGAACAACATACCAGACAGGTTAGTTACTGCCCATAGCAAGGAAAATTTGACATGAAAATTTAAGTTGGTGGTTTGGCGGATAAAATCACCATATTCAATTCTGCCAATCACACCAATCACTCATGTTTGTACATAAAGCGTTGGCTCATATTTTTAGGCTTCCACCAAATAAAAATCCTTCAAATTAAACACTACTGTGTTTTCCCAGTTTTTTACAGTATAAGCAACCTGTTACTTATTCCACAACTTACAATAGGTGTTTACTAACTTACGAGATAGCAACGTCAGACCAAAGCAATGGATTGTATACCCCCATCAACAATAATGTGCCCGTGCAGTTCTCTCTCTATGTTCACTGGATTACAGGTATACATAAGTGTGCATTGTTAATGTACATCATTAGTATTCCCCTCCCCTCCCCCCCCCCCCCCCCGTAGATCCCAGTACTAAGCCTGTCTACTACAAAGTAAGGGCAGTAGATTACTGGGGACGGTATGGGGAATATTCTGATGTGGTGTGTATATTATGTTAACACGTAGCTAATTTATAAATTTGTACGTACATCATCAAAAATTTATTCATTATTATTATCATCATCATCATCATCACTTATGTGTATAGTGTATTTATCTTGGACTTCAGCCATGATTTCAGGATGCTGTGTGCCAAGCTTAGTTTTTAGCGTTCGTATTCTCCTGAACACCGAGTCTAGGTCCTTTTTCACATTAGCCAACAACCTCATGTGAAACCTGAATGCTGTCACTGATGCTTCATAGCGGGATTGTGATATGGAATTCAAAAATTTTAACTTCTCGTTCATCATCTCTAAGTTATCTAATCTGTAACAATATCAGGGTATATTGTATGTATATATAAACATACATCAAATTTTTATGCAAACGAGGGCTAGTCTGGCGTTATTTCTATTTGGGTCAACGAAAAAAGCGGTCTAGCAAACGCCAGAGTGACCACTCACAGACTGCACAGACTCACACGTGCTGTTGATCACTTAAGACTGTGTCAATATCTCTATGCTTCATTAATGCTGACACTCTTTCGGTAAATACGTCGCCCAGGGATACTTTCTCATCTTTACTCGACTCCTTGATATTTTCAAGGTCAAGAGTGACTTGAGTTGTTTCCTTCGCCATTGCACGCTAATAGAAAGATTAAATATAAAGGCGTTTTACTCGACAATTTATTACAAGGTACTTTTATAAATTATAATTCATCAGCTGCAGTCTGCTAGTAACGTAGATAAAATAATTATATTATGCTAGTAATAAATGCTTCCTTCTCATTCCATCTATGTCTATTTTACGCGCATGCGCTAAGAGTAAACTAGTAACCCACAATCGAAATAAACTTCCTAAATCTTTCGAGGTTAATGGCAGGTCAAATTTCCTTACCTTTCAAATTAAATGGGTTTGTATTTACTGAAAAATTGGGTCAAGGAACATTTGCAGTAGTTTATAAGGCTTTTAAGCAGGTATAGTTCATCTTCCGTTTCGTCACCATCACCTTTATCTACGTGGTAGAGTGTTAATAACGGAGAAGTGGTAGCAATAAAGTGTATATCAAAAGGAAAACTTAATAAGATAAGCGTTGAACGTTTATTAACAGAAATTGCACTAATGAAGGAAGAATTGATGCATCCTCATATTGTCCAGATGATTGACTTCATGGTAAGTGTAGGTCATTGCGAGGTCATATGTAATGATATTCACACGTGATACTTGAAGTGGGATGATCACTCAGTGTATATTGTTATGGAATACTGCAGTGGTGGAGACTTATCTAGTTTAATACGAAGGTACCGTATGCTTGATGAAGATACAGCAAAGAGATTTCTGCAACAACTGGGTAAGTGATTCCTCAATAATTGCTAATTAATCTGATAGCATATTTCCTAGCCTCAGCTTTGAAATTTTTAAGGGAAAAGAATGTAGTCCACATGGATCTGAAACCACAAAATATTCTGCTATCTTCAGAACATAATCCTTGTCTGAAATTAGCAGGTGAAATGAGCTTGTAAATCTGTTTATATAAGTAATCAAGTTTGTTGATAGATTTTGGTATGGCCCAACACCTAGACACCAAAGACCATGCTGATTCTTTTAGGGGATCTCCCCTCTATATGGTTGGTGTATTTGTAAATGGCCATGGGTTACACGAGTTATCAATGTGTTGTGGGTAGGCCCCGGAGATATTCTTGGCTGATCATTATGATGCCAAGGTAGATTTGTGGTCGGTAGGAGTAATTTTATTTGGTGAGCGTCACCTGCTATAGCCTGTAGCATATACAATGTCGTGTTGCAGAAACTCTCTTTGGACATGCTCCATATTTCTCACACACTACCAGTGAACTAATAGAAAAAATACGGCAAGATGCTCCTATTACAGTAAGCCATGATCAGTGATGTAGAGAGACACACTCCATACACACTCAAGTTAACTAATCCATAGATACCTCAAAGACCACAGGTGTCACAGTGTTGCAAGGATCTCCTAAATGGCCTGTTACAGCGGGATCCTGTCAAAAGAATTCCCTTCGATGAATTCTTTAGTCATCGCTTTATCGATCTAGAACATATGCCATCGGAGGAAAGCCTCTCAAAGGCTGTGAGGTGTTCCTTCCTTATTGTCCATGAAGTATTCATTTTATGGCAGGTGTCTTTAGTTAAGTCAGCTATTGCTAAGGATACAGGAGGAGAATCTGCTGCAGCTATTAATTTGTACTGTGAATCATTAGAATATTTCATCCCAATAATCAAATGTCAGCATAAGTCATTTTCTAATGTTATAACCAATGTTGATTTTTCAGATGAGCAAAATCTCCAGAAAAAGGAAGAGCTTAGGAGAAAAGTAGTCTAATGTTTCATTGCTTCAATAATTGATATCAAATGCTTATTTAGGTCCAGCAGTACATTTCACGAGCTGAAAATCTTAAAAATCTCCTTAAACAGAACAAGCAGCAGAAGCCAGAAAAGCTTTTAGGTGATTTTGCATCATCATTTTCATGGCAACAGGGTTGGGCTGTATTATATAGTTACATAATAATTAAATAAAATTTGCAATCACAACTTATAAATCTATCAGCCTGTATTAAGAAACACATGTGTCAAGAGAGACAGGATAATATTTTTGCTTTAGATGAGATGGCTAAGGGCAATGAAGCCATTCGGGTAGCCATGGACTTGGCTCTACAGGGAAACCGTCTTGATGTGGGACAAGACTTTTCTAATGCCCTTAAGTGCTATGAAACAAGTATTGAAAAACTGATACCAATAGTAGAAGGTCAGGAGACCCTATTGTTGCATCACAATGGATGTTATTCAAACAGGAGAAAAAGATGTCATTAGAAAGAAGGCATTAACTGCAGAAGTTAGTCTTTTCGCCTTTTCTCCTTTATTTCATAATTTAAGTTCTTTGTTCTACAGGTTGCTCTATTTTTGAGAAGAGCTGAAGAGTTAAAGACCATAATAAGAAAGGTTAATAAAGATGCCATGGCGATTGTCACTTTATTGTGTCCTATTTAGTTACCTGAAGAAAAACATTCAAACTCGTGTAAGTGTGTTAGAGCATCAAGTATGCATACAATTAATTATTGGTCATTCTCTAGGGTGTAAACAAATGTAGTAAAACAGCTTTTATTGTAAAATCAATTTTTTTTATTTGTACATAATTAAGTATACGGAAATAAAACTATAATAGACGGAGTAGGCGCAGAACATATTCAAAAACACTTCGGCGTACGAGTGTGAAATACGGTCAGGTCGAGTTTGCTTTTCAGCACCTTTGTATATGTTTTGAGGGAATAAAGCTGATTTGTTCTGCAACGTCGTTTGTTCCCAGCTTACGAGTATTTGTCAAAAAGGTGAGATGTTGTAACTTGTACTGATCGACAAGATTAGGAACTATTTATAAAACCGTAGTGTGTTACGAGAATTCCTTACTAAGGATGGTAATATTAACATTGTGTCGGTTGTCATTAGCTTTATTTAAACGTATGTATGGAAAGTGTAATACTAGTATCGCTGGTACCACCATAGATAATGTACGGTACCACCCACGTCAAAGTATGTTCTATTTTCTCTTTATTGTAGGATTTTGGTAATCGAGAACTATACGAGAGCTATATTTAACACATGGGGTAAGTGATACCGTATTGGCATATAAATATTGCACCTCATAAGTACAATTTCCAGCCATTTATCTTTCTCTCTCACTAGTGAACGACCAATTTTCTCGACAAAGGCACACGTGTTTCAGATAGACCCAGAAACCAGAAAGAAGTGGCTACCCTCCTCTAAACAAGCCGTGGTTGTATCTTATTATCATGACTCTAGCAAGAAAACTTACCGTATCATTGCAATTGAAAATTCAAAGGTTTGATCTCTCTATCTACAATCACTGTTTATAGTTATTATGAAGTATCATGTTAAAGTAATGTAGTGTGATTTTACAAACAGTGTTAGTCGCTTTGATGCCTTGTCATTTTCATAGTTAATTTAATGAGGTTTTTGGTCATTTTCTCTCAACTCACAGGCACTTGTCAACAGCACCATCACTGCTAACATGACGTTCACAAAGACGTCCCCCAAGTTCGGCCAGTGGTCTGACCATAGGGCCAATACGGTATATGGTTTAGGATTTGCAGCTGAGAATGACTTGGTCCAGGTAACTGGCGACTCATTGATGGTTTCACCCATTACCTCACACACAGATAGGGCTTCTAACAAAGCTAGTCTTCTTAATGACATTGTATGGTATCCCACCACATTAGTACATCTATATTATTAGCAGATACAGTGTTATATTCATGATTGTTTTTTTTATTACAAGGTATTTCTTTCATGTATATAGTTTGCTGATAAGTTTGCTGAGGCTAAGAATGCCCTGAGAGCACTGTTAATGGAACGGCAGCGTGTTACCCAATCTGCTGCCTCATCAACACCACGTACAGAAGCATCGACAGCTGAGAAAACTTCATCCATTCCTGTGTCCAGCCCCCCAGCTAATGCTAGCAATAGCAATGCCAGTAACAATCAGGATACTGGACTAGCGGATGGTGAGTGCCACATTTCCTGTCACCTGTCCTTTAAAGCAATGATTATTTGTGTCTAACAAAATTAGCTGTCTATAGTAGTAAAGGCTTCTGCTCATTTAACTTGTGCACACTTCATCAGTTCTTAGAACAAAGGGCCCACTGTTAGCACATATCAGGCTTCCTTACTGCACACTGTGATTACCTATATAGGACAGCTGAGAAAGTTGATGTGCATGTATGGCTTCTATTATTGTTCTTAAGGAGAGCATACATGTGCTCCATATAATTCACTAAATTGTATGTGCTGAAGGAGAAACTGATGTAGAGAAGCCCAGCACTTCCTCCGTTGTACAGAAAGAGCACAAACACGTGGAGCTGGTGCAAACAGAAGAGAAAATGGAATTCCAACCGGTCACTTCGCCATCATCACAGAAATCTCCAACGATAGAGGCACCAGTTCATTCAAATGAACAGGTGGCCAAGACTAAGTTAATGACAGTGAGTAGTGGCTTTAGTTTTGTTGTAATTTTATGACTTGTAACAGGAAGAGAAACCGCATCCGTCACCTAACACTGGCAAAAAAACAACACCAGGTGCAGTGATACAAAGCCTGTCATTGGAAACTCAAGTACAACAATTAAAATATGAAAATGACAAGCTGAAAAATGCTTTAGCCACAAGGTAAGTCAACATCACTAGCAGAAAGGTGGTCCCTTTATTCAAATGTGTTGTGTGTAGTTCAGCGAATGGTAAAAAATGGGAGGCTGAGTTACAGACATTAAAAAATAATAATGCAAGATTGACAACAGCGTTACAAGAGAGTAAGAGTAATGTGAACAAGTGGAAACAACAGCTGACTACATATCAGGAAGAGAGCACAACACTGAAGAAGAAGGTAAGCACAAAGCAATCCCCAACACCTTGCATCTAATTTGGGCTAGACAACAATTAGAAATTATATACTAAAGAAACGTTTTATTAAAATATTAGAAATCATATACATATATGGCCTGGTGCTATTATTAATAACTAATACAACAAAGTGTATGATTATTTAACCACAGATTAATCCATCATAATGTAATTCACACCTGAAATTTGTCAAATTTGTGTTTCCGTTGTGTTATTACAAGATACCACTTTCAACATGTATCAAATTTAATGATGTCAATTGACGTGTATTCTTAAGGAAGCTATTTCTAAAATCATAACCATTTGTCAGTGCAGTAGTTGAGTCAGTGGTGAATCTTTTGCCATATCATGCATATCGCAGGTTCATGAAATGGAGGCATCTCAACATGCCTTGACTGCAAAATCATCTGATGATATTGACAGTTTGCAGAAGACAAAAGCCGAGTTGGAAGAACGAGTTAAACATTTAGAAGAGAAGCTGCAAGAGAAAAGCGAGGTTTGCATTTGTGTCACTCACAAGTATGTACCTATGTAATGTGACTCTTTATAGGAGTATACCAGGCTGGAAGAAAAGCTAAAAGATTTTGGATCTATGGAAGAAAAGTTATCTAGTATATCAGAAAATATTAAGGTGCATGGTTGTAATTCCAGTACTCTTGTTCTTTAATATTGTATGTGAAGTCAGCAAGTGTACAACCATGTGTAATGTGTTTATAGGAAGTTTCACAAGAAAGAGATTACTTAAAGGAAAAGGTTTTGCAGCTGGAAGAACAAGTCAAAGTTGCTACTACTGCGAACAACAGTCGTCTACAGGAAGCGAAAGAGAAACATGCTGTACTCGGAAGAACACTGGAGAGCGTTATGGAGTTACACAGCCAGATGGGAGATGACCTGCACAGCTAGTAATTAAAACACTAAACTACAAACTTGCATGTTTTATTTTTGTAACCAACCTTTGTGGTGTTCAACACACAAACGCGACTACAATAATACAACTTATACAGGTTTAGGACTTTTTGATACTACATATACGTACCCGTTCTATTTCTTTATTTGTTGTTCTATTATATGCAAAGCTATTTTTATACTGTATTTTCAGTTTAAATTGTTTGGCTTGATCACGGAGTGTGGCTGACAACACCATTTTGAAACTCCTTAAGTAATCACTGATCGAGGCATTTCCTATGCCGGGGCACTGAACACCAATCCCCAACCAGTTGAGTTGCTCGGCCCAGTAATGTTGATCTGATTGGAATGGGCATACCACAATCGGCAGACCAGCCTTCAGTGCTGAAGTTGTGGTGCCAATACCACCATGATGTACAACGGCACAACATCGTTCAAACAGCCAATCATGAGGAAGATCTCCTTTCCAAAGACACATCCTACCAGGAGACACTTCTTGAAATATTTTCCTGACTTGGTCACTAAAGCACTGCCATATGGCATACACATTACAAGCTACCAAAGCTATGAGTGAATAATCACTATCATGTAATAATTGGGATACAACCTAACCAGCATTAATGTACGTAATAGCCTTTTTCCAGTTGACTGTTTGGCTGTACAAAGACTCCATGGAGCCAAACCCTATGTACATTAATGGAGAAGCCATAGATTCTAATGCTGCCACCAAATCTTTACTAGGAATATAGTCGGGAGAAGACGGCATATCCCAATTGCCACATATACACACACTACAACAGTGAACAACTATTAGTAGTGTACCAGCTTACTCACAAACCTGACCTGCTTGGCCAGAAAGCTTGTTGCTGTAAAAGAGATGGGCTTATTCCATACAAAAGAGGTGTTGGTGAAGGAAGCAAAGACACATCTGATTCTGAGCAACTCAGAAATGGAACATTAAGCATCCCGGCACTAGCACAAGCATTCCCCAAGTCGTCAAGGAACAGACGCCACATCCAGTGGTCTACTTCGGCCATTGATACCTCCCCTACAGTTAATATTTACAGTATAAATATAAAGTGTTTCACTGGTACCTGGAGAAGCATGTTGAAGATGATGATAAATCTTTGGGTGAGTTTTTTCTAGCTTCTTGGAAAAATTTTCAGGTGGAGCTCTACATAGCATTGTAAGCTTATGTATATTAAAATATCCAACCTATTTAAGAGAAATGGCGAGGCAGCCACACAGGGTATTGATAGATGATTGGCAATATACCAGCCTTCTAGAGTAAATAGATTAAAAACAATGATGTCTGAATCACGTGAGGCACAAAGACAACATGCCACTTCAGCTCTAAGGAACTCTTCATCAGATGACTAGCCATGCACACAGAACTACTAATAACTGTATCAGATATTGTCACATACATACAATATGTTGTGATGATTTATCTGGTAGTTCTATTGTCTCAATTCTGCTCGCATTGATCTCTTTGGAAAGAGAACAATAGACTGAATGGGAGCAAGTTAATGTGATAGTCCAGTCCGGATTATTTTTCCTAGTTACGCAAGTGTTTAGCTTATTAAAAAACTCTTGTATATTTACCTCCACCGTGTGGCTATAGCTAAAAGTGGTAAAACGTCTCCCCTCGATCCTTTACATAAAAATGCAATTTTCATCTTTATATTCTGAGGCGCTAAGCATAAATAGTATACTATCTACGCGCTGTTCTAATTAAAGTTACACGCGTTTAGTCTTGGAATTGATTGTCAGAAGAGTGAATTCTAAAGATAAAAAACCATAATATTATATACTCTCGCTTTATATATCTTCAGTAAAGATGGATAGAGACTATTATGATTATGGAAATCCTATTGGAATCAGATCCACAGCGGGAGCTGTCCCCGTTGTCAATGAGAAGGGTGAGATCACTATGCAGAAAGTTAAGGTGACGCGGTACGTGACTGGAAAGCGACCGCTGTATGCTCCCGATGAGGATGAATCTAGTGATGAGGAGGGTATCCAGGCATCGGGAGCAGTACAGGAGAATGATGAGAACGAGGATGATGAAGGAGTTGAATCTGCAGCTCCAGCTCCAGCTGTTGACGTGGATTTTACTGCTGTAGTGGAGGACAAGAGGTTGCGTCGTCTCCAGGGTAGTCGTATGTCTGCATCTAGTGATGATGTACAATCACGTTATGTACGAGAGCCTGAAGTTATAGAATACGAAAGGAGACCAGTATCACCTGGACCATCAGAAGGTGACAGTGCGGAAGAAGATAATGAAGAAGTGGATGAAGAGGAGATAGAGCTGCGTCGTCAAGCAATGAGGGCCAGGGTAATAGCTCAAAAGGAAGATACAGATCTTCTAGATATTGAGGAAGAAGCTGAAGAGAAAGCTTCAGAGAAGGATGATGAAGAAGAAGAGTCATCAGAATATGAAGAGTACAGTGAATCAGATGACGAAATGGGGCCCAGATTAAAACCTGTGTTTGTTAAGAAAGAAGACAGGGTCACTATTCAGGAGAGGGAATTACAAGAAGCCACACAAGAGCAGCTTGAACAGTTAAACAAACAACGTGCTGAAGAAAGGAAGAAAGACTCCATCAGACTAGTTGCTGAAGTAGTCGCTAAGGAGTTGGAAAGAGCTAATGTTACTGATGCAGATCAATCAGGTGATCTCAACACCGATGATGAAAATGAAGAAGAAGAGTATGAGGCCTGGAAGGTACGAGAATTGAAAAGAATAAAACGAACAAGAGAAGAAAGAGAGACAGCAGAGAGAGAGAAAATGGATATAGAGAAGATGCATAATATGACTGAGGAAGAGAGAAGAGCTCAACTACGAATGAACCCTCGTGTTATCACTAATAAACAGGTCAAAGGAAAGTACAAATTCTTACAGAAATATTATCACAGGGGTGCTTTCTATCTGGATTCTGAGGATACTGTGTACACAAGAGATTTTGCTCAACCAACACTTGAAGATCATTTTAACAAGACTGTTTTGCCTAAAGTTATGCAAGTAAAGAACTTTGGCAGGTCAGGACGTACTAAGTATACTCATTTACTTGACCAAGATACAACTGATCAAGATTCAGCATGGGCTCAGCCAACACCAGCTGCAGTGAACTTTCAGAACAAATTTGGTGGTGGACTGAAGCAGGTATTTGTAAAGCCAACCACTAAGAGAAGAAAACTTGAGTAGATTTAGTATTTACATACACATTTTTAAAATCACGAAACATGTGTAACAAAGATTTCAAGATTTTGGATATCCAAATCTAAAAATAGTACTAACTGTCAAACCAACTTCTAATGCACTGTGTTGACTTGACACCAACAACAGACAAAATTGTACTATTAGCTGCTCTTGATATTTAAGTGTGACTTCACAAAACAAGCACAATAACAAAGGTGATGATTATAGTGATTCTAGCGCCCAGAAAATCTCGGCATGTGATCATATGCATGAGACAAAACTTTTAGTATACGTGTGATGTGTGATAGCAAAATGATAGACTAGTATAGTACATGATGTTAGCAAATGATATTTTAAAACCCACAATCAAATTGAGACAAGTTGGCACTTTAAAAGCAGTGCATAGATTTATAAAGAATCCTCTTATCGTCATCAGTAAACAGGTATTTTACAGAAATTGCTCTCTATCTTGAAGATTTTTTAGGAATACGTGCAACGAAGATGTACAGATTTCGGATATTTGGGAGTTATATTTAGTAACTGTAAATCTAAAAATAGCACACACAAATATTTAAGCATTCTAAATATTGCACAATTTGTTTGTAAGGTTCGAATTGGCATCGTGAAATATGCCTGGAACCGGCAATGCATCTGGCGGGGAGATTCATCATCCACCTAACGCGAGGTTTCAATCCGGTAATCGAGTGTATAAAGTTGTAATCCTCGGGCAAGGCGGGGTAGGGAAATCAGGTTAGTTTGACATTTACTGACGTTTCCCCTTCGTACTGGTGTGTGGACTACTTGTGATTTTATTATAGCGTTAACTCTACAATTTGTAAGTCACATATTTCAGGAAGACCACGACCCAACGATAGGTTAGTAAAAACTATCATAAGTTTTGTTTGATATGGGTGCATGCCTACATACAGAGGATGCCTACCAAAAACAAGCAGTTATAGACAACGCTCCTTGTATACTGGATGTGTTGGATACAGCAGGACAGGTTAGTAAAGTAACTTGAGAAATTACACTATCAAAAGTCAGCTGCCAGTGATCTTTGTTGTGTTCTAATTATCACTGCTGAGGTTTAATGTACTGACCAATTAGATTTATTTAGTCTGCCATGCTATAAACGAGTGGCTGAACTTTACAGGCAACTCAATGAAGCTTTTAAATGTTTCACAATACTTCACACATGGGTTGTGTGTGTGGTCAGTGTTTCTAATACTGTGTATATACTATCTGTACACATAGGATGAATTTACTGCAATGAGAGAACAATACATGAGAGGTGGGGAAGGATTCATCTTAGTATATGCTGTCACTGATCGTCAAAGCTATGATGAAATCTCAAAATTTCGTTTGATGATTGAACGTGTCAGGAACATGGAAATACAAAAGGTTCCTTTAGTTGTTGTAGGTAATAAAAGAGACTTAGAAGCCAATAGGCAAGTTAGCCTGGATGAGGGGCAAGCACTCTCATTAGAACTTGGCTGTCCATTTTTTGAGGCATCTGCTGCTCTTAGACATAATGTTGATGAAGCATTTCATGAAATAGTACGTGTGATTCGTAAAAGAGAAAAAGAAGAATTTCAAAACAGTCCGGGAAGGAAAAATAAGGGAAAAGAATCCAGTGGTGGAGGCGTGTTCTCAAAACTGTTTTCATGTACTAGAGGCTCCTCCAAGGACTAAGAATTCTATTTCAATATATTTAAAAAATATTTTTAAAACTTCTCTACGTTTTTTGCTCATACATCTTTGTAAAGATCTACGTACATATTAACATATCACGCTACACAGGAATTGTAATTTTGTTTATCAAATAATTACACATGTGAGTATATCAATCAATTCAATGTTAGCTTAGTAATCGGTTTACAGCTGCATTGATGTCTCCTCCCGTGTCAATCAAAGCTGTAGAAAATGGAATGAATGACCCTTTGCTATGTAAATTTGAATTCTTAGTGAGCAAATAACTTCATTATTTAAAAGGGCTTATTAGATCAGGCCCCTCCTAATACCAAAGCATAATGTGGATGTATGTATGACACTGGTACCTTGCAGGTTTCGCCGCCTATCGGGAAAACCCATTGATTGTAATTCTTGTAATTGTGACTGAAACATTTGTTCTGCATTTTGCATTTGCAGTTGGCCGATATCTGGTGAAGCAGCAGCAGCAGCAGCAAATGGCTGTTGCTGAGGCTGCTGTTGTCCCTAAACAGCATCATCCAAATAATATTCGAACACATTTTAGCTGCCTCCTTGCCTGGGTGGGCATCTGTTGGGGCATTTGAGCCATCATCTGTAACCATGGGATCCCAGCACCACTGCCAGTTGTGGAAGTGCCAGTAGTTGAGTTTGCTGTTGTGGTGGTTGAACTAGATGAAGATGTGCTGGTTGTAGAAGATGCCGTAGTACCACTTAAAGAGTCAAAATAAAATAAACAACAATGTTAATATCTTATTTACCCGATATTCTGCAGTTGTTGCAGGCCCTGTTGTATTTGCATCATTGCTTGAAGTGCCTGAGGGTTCGTCATCATTTGGCGCACTTGTGGATTCTGAATCTGTATAGGTATCAAGAATGAAGTCACATGTGTGACAATAAAATATTTCTACCAACCATAGATCGCATTTCTCCCATCTAAAGTAGGAAATGAATAATAAATGTATAAATTAGTAGGTAAACTCACTCTTTCCCTCAAGGCTGGATTGTTGGCCATCAATGGGTTGTTTGCCATCATCTGGTTGAAATTGGCTGATCACAATATGAGCTCACATGAGCCAATGGTCAATTACCTGATCAAACAATTCAGGATTTGCAGCCATTTGCTCCAGCGACTGTTGAACCATGGGACTCTGTAGATAACAGCATACCGACAGTAACATTGCCAGCATTCAAGCTATAAGCTGTCTCTGCACCTGCATCATTTGTGTCATCAACTGAGGATTCTGACTGAGATGTTGAGCTATGGCATCCATTCCTCCCCCTCCCCCAAACCCTGTGCAAAGATACGTAATAACTTGTACTGCAGATGTCACTCCCTACCAGGGTTGAAGGCACCAGTTGATGACGGAGGTGCACCAGATGATGGTGTAGAAGAGGAAGATGTTGATGTAGTAGCAGGTGATGGCTGTGATGGTGCCCATGGATTGGGCAAAGGTGCTGTGTTGGTGGTGCCCTGAGGGGCTGCAGGAGGGGGCGGAGCTGAGCTAGCTGAAATAAACCAATGTGGATTTAAGTGCTTACTGAATGACATAGCAGGCTCACCTTGACTAGTGCTAAGCAATGGATTACTCTGTAGCTGTTGCTGTAACTACAGGGAACACACACAGTGACATGTACAAGGCCATTGTCATCATCACACATACTGTCTCCTGAGCTGCGTTCATCATTGGCTCCTGTATCTCTGTATACATTCTTGCTAGTGCATTAAATCCTCCAGGAATACTCTATAAAGTACGCATACATACAAGACACACACATTATGTATACTATCATAACCTATTATGGACTCTTGATGCTATACATACATACATACATACATACATACATACATACATACATACATACATACATACATACATACATACATACATACATACATACATACAAAGGATTTGCATGGGGAGGATCAATCAAAAGGTAACATTTGTGCTATGTATTACCAAGAGTTAATAATAGTGGTTAGGGAGAGTATCCAACGCTCAATAGGGCTGTGTAAAATGAACGTGTAGAGTAATCCCGGATATTATCGTACTTACTCGTATTTTCAAAATGTGTCAATAGGTGAAAATATTTGTTTTAGCTGACTGGACGAATTCGATATCTTAGTCCAGTATATCGATATATACAATTTACGTTGCAAGCGAACTCGTGACTTATGCTCCGCTGCCGATGTCTACTCTGATGCATGTTTCGAGAAGTGAAAGGCCCGGAGAAGACTTACTTTTCTCTGTCGCTTCTTTTTCAGTTCCGCCTCTTCCTCATTGTTCTGACTCCTTCTCCCCAGCTTTTTCTTTGAATTCATTGCCACGTTGCACAGCCTGAGATCACGAGACACGTACAGACGTTCGAACGCTTGCCGCGGCCTCGCTAAAGGCTTTCTTACCCTTTGATTTGTTAACACGTCTGGCCAGAAGCCATCCACTCTACGCGTTCATTTTACACAACCCTATTGAGCGTTGGATACTCTCCCTAACCACTATTATTAACTCTTGGTATTACTTAAAGCACTGCCACCAGTTTGTATGAAATATACAGCTCAGAGGTGAGAGTTGAGTGGCAAATATAGTACAGGTGAAGCCAGAGTGCTATATTTGTCATGAGACCCTCACCAAGAGCTGTATATTTCATACAAACGAAGCAGCAGTGCTTTAAGTGTTTTATTATATTTTATACTACTGATGTGTGAATAAAACACAAATGAATGGTTTTCTTTGATGAAAAGTGTCAATGAGTTACCATTCTATAACTACTCTATTGTTCTATAACTACCCAACCACAGTGCTATAACTACCTATTGACACTTTATGGCATATAATATTATATAGCACTGTTAAACCCTTTGACTCGCCCAAGCAAAATACAATAAGTATTAGTTAAAGCATTGCCGCGAGTGCTATACGTGAAATAAAGCACGAGGCGTGCGGCCGAGGTGCTAATAAAGCACGAGGCGCAGCCGAGTGCTTTATTAGCAACGAGGCCGCACGCCGAGTGCTTTATTTCGCGTATAGCATGAGCAAGGCAATGCTTTAACTGTTTTATAGAATTTTCAAGACTAATGCTTCGATACAAACGTGCTCGCTGGTTGATTTAAGCTTGCTTAACCGTCAGTGGTGGTAACCCGAGTAAGTTTACTCTATTATCACGTCACTTACGCGTCGGTGCCGTTTTTAACGAATCTTGCAGCTACGTAGATCGTGTTCTCTCTCGTTTATATTTGTGTTGTATTAACAAGATAGTTGGTTTGTACAAGACGCCTTGAAATGAATTGGAAACAAAAAGCTAGCCACATTGCGTTGTTTACAGCCTACTGGTATGTAACACATTCCAATGAGTTGTTTACTAAGGCGTTAAGAGTTCCATGCATAACTGTACTTTACTAAGCTTTGAAGTTTCATAAAGCACTGTTGGTGGTTAAATAAAGCACTCTTCACACCTTAAAAGTGCTTTATGGAAAATAAAGTACACTTTTGCCCTTTGATCCTCCCACGCAAAATACTATAAATTGACGATATAGCACTGTGAATATGTGAGCAGTGCTATTTAGCAATATAGCATGAAGACGTATTACAAGGAATGAATAAAGCCAGCATATCTAACCAAAAATAAGCCTTTTGCCAATGTGGATGTAGTCTTACTTGTGATAAGCAGCATACATGCCATATAGCTTTTATCAAAGTATTTTAAGTGATAAACCCTTTAAAGCAGTTAAAGCATTGCCTTGCTCGTGCCATAAGCAAAATAACACACCCAATGGCTCAAAAAGCACTTGGCTTCGCCTTGTGCTTTATTAGCATCTCAGCTACATGCCTCAAACTATATTTTATGTGTACATGCAGCAATGCTTTAACTAATACACAAATATGGAGATGAGCAGTATTAGTTATCACTACGTACATGTCATGAATGTAATATACTCCAGTTTCCAACATGTATATAAACATCATCAATTAATAATGTATTTCCAGTTACATAAGATATTCATTAAACAGTGAAGAGGACTCAACAAAAAACTTTAACCCAATGATGATTAACGTTATGATGCATAAATTTATGTAGCAAGAGATTTCTCAGTAAAAATGAATTTCTACTACACAACTGGTCATACCATATAATTATGTGTTTAGTGACTCAAGCCTGTTATTGGGAGGGAACTTACCTCAATGTTGCTAAGCTGCCTATCCTGAGATCGCAACATTTCCTGGAATGCCGCTGGATTACGAGCCATCTCTAGTGCCTATCATTAACACCACTCAGCATGAAGTAGTATCTTAAGGACCAATAAGTTTACCTGTCTCATCAAGTCTGGATTATTCATTACATGATTTAATTCAGGATGTTGCTGTGAATTTAACCAATGAAATGAACAGAGTAACTTTGGAGATGATGCATACCTCAAGAAGCTGTTGCATTTGTGGGTTACTGGTGAACATGTTACGCAGTGCCTCAGGGTTGTTCAACATACTCTGCATGACAGGACTTTCCATCATTTGACGCATCATCTCTGGATTTTGTAGTAACTGTTGTTGGACCGCAGCCATCTGACTACCCATATCACCACTATTACCCCCCGCTCCTCCTGTATATAACACATGCGTAGTACTGTGAATTGCATCTGTTTAACTAACAGCTAACCAGTTATTTATAAAAATTTAAACAATTAGTTCGACTGTATTTTAATCATTTATATAGTGAAAAAGTGAAATGGAATATTCTTAGTAGTTAGCAATGTGGTATGCAATGATATATGAAAAATACTGTTTTAAACTATCTTATTAGGCAAGTTATGCAAAGTCATCATTTTTATGATGCCAAATGAAGATTTCAGTAATTTTTCAGATAGTTATATTAAATTTCAGTTAACCATCAGTTAGTTATTCAGTACCAGTTTACCAGTTACGATCAATTATTTTGGTTAATAACACCACACGTACAATTGCAGATTTGATAGAGGGAGAGAACAAACCTAATGGAAATCCAGGCATGTTGCCTAACAAGCCAAACAACCCACCAGCACCACCTGCAGCAGGAGGAGGAGCTGTGTTAGTATTGTTTGTTCTAGAGTCCGCAGCAGTACTAGTGGTGGCAGTGGGTGTAGTTGAAGTTGATGAACTGGTAGAAGTGCTGGCAGCAGATGTAGGCTAATAATACAACATGTGAATTATTTTTTCCTATAATGTTTGTATTGTTTACTGCATTTGGTGTGGCTGTTGGTGTTTTGTTGGCTGCACTAGCTGCTACTTTACCCGTCGACTTGACAACAAGATGTACAGTAACACCGTCTTTGATACCTACAAACACAAAACAGTTCAACTATATACTCCCAAGTCAATTCATCCTCACAACACCCCACCGTAAGATTTTAGAGTTTCTGCATCCTTTAAAATTCTTCCAGCGAATATTAAACACAGAGTGTCAATTTCCACGTTTAATTTCTTTGATAGAGATTCCTTAAACTGTAAAAGAAATGGGCATTATTTGGAATACACCCATTTAAACAACCTTTGATTGTTAACCTTCCATCCTATCAATACATAATGATAGCCTATAAGTCTTGGGCCCTTTTTATAATTGGTTGCTTTATTACTCATTACATTTGCGGAATATAGTCTATCTATGTCAAACGAGCAACTAACCTCTTTAATAGTCGTTAAAGGCGACGAGTTAATTTCATACTTTTGTTTCTGCGTTTTGACGCACACCTTAATACTTGATTCAGACTCAGCCATTGACCAAATATTTTATTATGCACTAACTAAAAAAATTTCGGCATTCGGGTAATAAATTTTTTTATTTGATTTATATATTTTTTATTTAAAAAAATATTGTTGAAATACTGTACAAACATAATATTGGTAGGCATTCAATTACAATGTCATTTACTATCTGGCTTTCTCTCTCTCTTCCACCTAGTCCTCCGATTTTGATACCAGTTTTTTACTTGAATCTCACTAATTCCTAATTCATCTGCTAAACTTTTACGATCAGCTCCTATGATGTATTTCTTTTCAGAAAAACTCTCCTCCAGTCTCATTAGCTGAAAGTCGGTGAAATTCAGTCTGTCTCTCCGTGGGAGTCTGTGCTTCAGTCTAGACCGGTATTCCGGTGGTTGCAGGCCTGCAAAAATATCCAATCAACAGTCAAGGTGCTGTTGCAAATACTCTATTATAACATGATCGTATACAATTTCAATACAATATGAACTATGCCCGGTAAGAATTCCTCAAAATAAATCCTTTTTTTTACATCAGATTAATCAATAAAGCCTTTCCCTATCAAATTAAAGAATATATGGAGGAAACTCAAGATATGAAGGTGAAAATTAAAGTGTTTCATTCAGCCAACTCACTGCATGATTAATACAGTACTAGTGGTCTCTTATGTGCACAAAATTTCAAAATCCTTTTAGCTGAAGATATTAAATTAACCCAGAGACTAATGATACAATTAATGAGACTACATATTTATTGATAAACCATATGACTACATGCATAGTAAGGGCAGGATAGAGTGCTACTGCATAGTGGGGAAAATTTTGGCGAATTTACTATTTGGTGAATGGCTAGATTCCAGAAGGGAATTATATTTTGCTTGGCGAATCACAGATGATTAGCCTAATTCACCAATTAAGCTTTTATGCTATATGGTAGCTCTCTTTATCACTGCTACATACACTTGTACAAAACCAAATTTCATAATTATTATAAGGTCCCCACTTTTGTCAGTTGTTTCTGCCCTAGTATAGCAGAGCTTATGATAATGACCAGTCATTAGACATTTTCCTGCCAGATTTGACATTTGACTGACCAAACCAAACTGATTTGATCAGACAAACTTACTATACATCATCAGGAGTAGTCAATGAGTTTATAATAGGAAAACAAATGTCCGGACAAATTTTAATTATCATAGGCACTGGTAATAGCTTAGGTATAAAATTGTACAAGAAAAATTTCTGAATATAGTGTCCTTTAACATGGATAGTCCTAACAATCTATTCCTTATTATAAATTAATCCCAACGTTAATATTCCTATAAGTACAGTATTTGTATAAATACACTCAACATTTGCCTAATAGAAATTTACAGCAAAATTTGGTCATCTTGTGCAGTACTCTAGCCTACCAATTGCAGTAAGAGATATGCCACAAATTTGAAAAATACTTGTATGTTGTGTCCACAAGTAGATTGATTGGGTACAGGGGACAATGATTATTAATAACTCTAAATTTTTTACTGGTGATTGTATCACATCAGGTTACATAGCAATGCCCAATTCCAATATCTTAGCTATGTGCAAAGCTAATGATGAGTACTTATTGATTTACCTTCTGGTGTGACAACTCCCAAGCTGTGGAAATCTCCTTCTACTTTGATTTTGTCTTCATCAATCTTGTGATCAGTTGGACTCATGATTTGCTGTTCATTACAAAGTATCCCTGAAGGAGGCTGTGTAAATGTGTTGCCGGGCACTAGCGGCGGCATCTCTGCACTAGTCGTGTACTTGTATGGGGGAATCCCTGCAGGTGCAGAGGAGGTGTGGCTACTCCGTGTTACAGGGTAGAGGCTGGGAGCACATGTAGAAGAGTGAGCAGCTGCCTCCAGTCTGGGCCGGTAGCTTGAACATTGCTGGTACGCCTCCCATCCCACCGTGTGGCAGGTAGCCGGGTGCATTGGAGCATAACTTTGATGATATTGATGGTAACCGGGCGAACTGGACGAACACAGGTAACTCGACGATTCGAAGCTGGCAGTGCAGCCCGAGGTCAGATACATGTCTCGTACTGGGTCCATATCGGCACAACAAGTTAAACTGCAGAGTAGATATACACATATAATAGCTTCAACGATCATCAGCGTTTTTTGTACTCACGGGCAGTGAGGCATCCTTGCAGTCATCACTCCATAGTTACAATCACTCATCATGCTTTAAACCCGTTACCCCTTAGCTGACAAAACGATTTATGATTCATCAGCTCAGCATTGCTCCATTTATACGAATTGTTTTTGCCGCACATCGCGAGGTTAGCATACTTGTCATAACTATTTTGATTATATGCTGAAATAGATACACAGGTGTGCATTGTTCACATTGCCAAAATGACCGCAGCTATGACGCTTAGAGGCGCAACGGCCTACGATTGGCTGAATCAGTTGTGGTCGATCTTCCATACTTGGTGATTGTATGCAATAAACATAGCTAAGAGGAAGTGGTTTAGACGTGGTTTAGACTAGATTTATCCACGCTGGCCACAAAGTACTTCCGGCATTGGTCAGCAGCACAACATAGTTTCCTATTTATGAAAGACTAACCACATGCATTACAAGAACGCATAACATGTACATACCGAAATATTTGAGATCATCTGCATTCTTCAAAGCCATCTCGATTACCCACTGCGATAGCTGTAACAATTTGTGTATAATGAATAACTGTACTTAATCACAGTTTACCATATATTGACATCAGGCCAAACGACTGCTTAAGTACTGTTTATAGTAACTGGTTTCAACTATTTTTATAACATTTCCTCTGCTAACTTCCTCAACCTATGAACTTTATTGAAATGTACTAGCAACAACATTCATTTCACTTCTCAAAAAGCATGAATAACTGATTTTTGCAGTGTATTGCAAAGCATTATAGCAATGAATGCATATGCAATTAACAGGCAGTTCAGAACTGGGCATGCTGTGTAAACTACCAGGACACATTTATAAAGAGAGCGCAACAATATAAAGCAATCTCTTGCCCATGCTACATATGCAGTATGTACCAATTGCTTGAGATTGGCAGGTGAGTTCTTGCTGGTTGCTAGACGCATTAGCAACATTGACACCAGCTGATTTAAGTGCACACGGACGAGATGTGGATCGGCTGTGGGCAGTTTGCTGTTGCCAAGGAAACCTAGCCAAATGTCAACGCTGTTTCTACCACCACAGCTCCCCAAAAAAGCAAATTTAATGATCTCCTGAGCCTGCAAATGTAAAAGGTATATACAAATAATTAATTACAGAAGAGATTTCAGCTTAAAATTATTAAATAAGTTTTTTATGCAAAAATTCAAAGGGATGGTCCCTTCTATTGAGCAATAATATAAATATAAGGTTTCACATAACTGATACTAAATATACCTCAGCCTTGGAGCCATATGAGTCCTGAATGGATTCCTGCATACACTGGGTCAGGAAATTGAAGAGATCTTGTTTGTTTACACAACGGAGGGAATTGAGTATGCACTTTACCAAACCCATCAAAACATAATCACTGTGTGATGTAAACTCCGACAAGGCTGTCAAGCATGAATGCAAAAAATTATGGTGAGTATGCGATGCTGAGGTAATCATATGGGAATAGATTAAGCTTTTCAAAACTGTCGTGTTCTAGAAAATTGATACATCGACAAATATGGTCATAGGTGATCGGCTGTTTAGAAAACTTTACCAGTATGTTAGTTTCCAGTGAGATAGCAGAGGAATGTGCATCCCCGGTTGACATAGCAAGTATACACAATGTAATATCAGTCACTATAGTCTTGTGATGTATGGAATAGTCCAGAAGATGGGGAAACTGTTGCAGAAGATGGCAAATATTCCACACACAGTGTTTCAGTAGAGCCACTGTTGTGTCTTGTATGTCAACTAGTTGCAGCGCCTGTCGCACACCCTCTACAAATGAACCTAAGAGCTCCTTAAAAGTACAGTAACAGTCGATCAATTGATTTCCTAACATTTTACCTTCTTTTGCTGACAAACACAGCAGAATGAACCCAGTAATTCACCGAGTGAAGGAGCTGACATATCAAGAACTAAATGATGTAGTTTACTCAAAATCATGTGTTGAATGGACGTCTGAAACAAGATATTAAAAACACTGTACACTACAACTGTACTGTATACCTCTGAGCTAGACAAAACCAATGGAGTACAACAGTAGGTAATGAACGTGTGAAATCCTTTTGAAGTTTTAGTCAACTTTAAGGCACACTGCAAACAAGGCTGACACATGTTAGGGATTCTCCTGGTAATGCTCAGGAGAGCTCCAGTCCAGTCCACGGGAGGGAGTGACGAACATTGACCCAATGAGGACAATAAACTTGATATCACCACTTCAGATTGATGCCCTCCAGAATTTGACAAGTATTCAAATATTGCAGGTAAGGCTCTTTCTTCAGGTAAATAAGAGTAATTGTTAGGCACTAAACAAAAGAGTTCACTTAAAAAACAACTAATTTTTTACGACTAACAATTGTGTTCACTGGTGATGGGCTTCATTGCAGCTGCTCTAAGCTGGACCATCATCCACAACACATGACCAATTTCTTCTTGTTCCCTACTGCGGGTTAAAACCTGTCAAGCAATCAAGTGAAGAATGGAACAGTCAGTCCAATTCTTACAGTGAACAGAGCAGTTGAACAAGTCACAACAACGGCTTGTAAGTGATGTTGAAGCAGTGTACCAACTGATGCCTATTGCGCTATAAAATTACATCATAGTGTTTTACATCATTGAAGCTCACATGACTGAATAACATGTCACAGCAACCAACACTTCCAATCATCACATACAAACCGGCCAGCATCTACAAAAATGAGTGCCACACTTGATTGTCAACATTATGTTATTACTCACTGTACTGTCTTCTTGTGTTTGTATGGCAACCGCCCATTGTGCTGTGACCTCATTAAGGATCTGGTGACTACTAGGTACACACCCACTAACTAATCCACATAAGAGAATTCCAAGAGACAAGTGGATTACATGACACTACAAGATAATTTGTAAACATTATCAGATAATGCATTAATTTCTACTGTAGGGGTTTCCCCAGAATGAATCAAGTAAAGTGGCACAACTGTCTCTTTGATACCCACATCAAAGCATTTTTCAACAACATCAAAGATATTTTTGAGAAAGTATCGTGGATTTACACCGTTTGTAGGGAAAACCCCACATTGTGTACAAACCTTATGCAGCCTGATGGCTAAGCCTTGTAGTATAGTGATACAAGCTTTACAGTCTGCTAATGTCAGTATACTGGCAATATACATGATTGGGGTAGCCCTGGCAACAGCCAAACATGTAGCCTATAGTAAAGACCGAAGCAGCTCAAATTTTGTCATGTCATTCATCATCTTGAACTCATACCTGAAACTGAATTGTGGCTGGATCATAGCGAGACATTACCAAGCCAGTAACCAGCTCTTTGTGAAGTTTCTTTGCAACAGAATGAGCCCCACCCCCTTCCTCACAAAGCACTGGTATCAGTTGACCAAGCATACAAACACTCAGTACACTATATAACACACATGTTTAAATTATAAACCAATTGATTTACTGACTTGCAACTTGTCACATTACACAATTTAACAACACTGTCCAATAGAGAAGACATCTTCGAGGATCATTAAATGTGAAGGATTAGTCAATGTGTTGTTATAAGAAGTACCTTAGGTAACTGGTGACAAGTAACAAGCAGCACTTCACATAGTGAGTAACAAGTTATTATTGATCTCCTATTAAATTAATACACTTAAAGGTACAAATATGTTTATAATCTTACTCATTAGAGACATTCAAATTACTGAGCATGTTAGTAGCTATGGCAACCATGTTATCCTTCATGTCAGTAAATAAACTGACCAATGGAAATGAGGTAGCAATGTGTTTAATAACTTGAACAGCAACAATGGTTGCCATGCAAATGACAGTGGAATAGTCCGCTGTACTCTTGAATGACTAATAACACAACTTAATGTAAATACATGTATTCTAACTATGTACCTTTGTAATGAAAGAAAATATATTATCATCAGTTTCCTTGCAGTTTTCTCTCCCTGCTATAATATTGGCAAGCACAGAGAGCATGCTAGCAAGAAAAGCACTACTGCTCCAATCTCGTAACCAAGCAACAGATCCCTCCACACTTCCAATGGTGTCGCCAATGGTTAAACAAGTGGAAGCCACTCCACAAAGTGAGAGTAAAACACAACACAAATGATCATCATTACAACTAAAAAGTAGCATAAAATTTTTATCCATTGTGCCATTCAGTCCCTTACACTGTCTGTAATTGTTCAACTAGTTTACATCTGACCCTACAACAGTTTCTCCATTTACTATCAAGCGGTTTATTATTTATGATTTAAACATTACCAACATTCTGCTTCCCACTGTTTTTGCTGATATCCTGGAGACATCCTATCATCTCTCATGTTAACAGGACATACTTCCAGAAACCGTGACTACAGAACCACACAAAATGGCTAACTATCAAACGTGACAGCTTTACCCCCTCCCCCTGACCTTGACATAAACAGTGTACAACCGATTCATGAAAGTTGCCCAGGAATAAGGTAATGAGAACAGTTGATAAAGGCAAGCCGAAGATGATAAGGACACACCCACAGTTAAGCACTGGTTCCACATGGCTTTGTAATTCTTCACTACATTGCTTAGTTGCTGTTGGTAACCTCTGCTACCACGTTCTGGCTCGGTCAATTGAAATGCCATTAACAGCCCACCTAAAATAAAGTGCAGCACTTATAGCGACGACAACAAATGTTTGATACATACCGACATAGTAACAGTCCTTCAAATTAGTGGCTCTGTCACTGACAGATATAAACTTAGACAGACATTGTGATGAGTCTCGTACAAAGCGTTCCAACTGAGGCAGATGCTTTTGTGTCAGGTGTGCCACACCCCTTAAAAATTGTTCCATTTCATTGGCTAGTATATGAGCCAAAAAGTCAGAGAAACCGGTGAATCCTCCAGGACTAATCCCAGCTGCTAAGTCAACACATTGCTGGCCACTCAGTATCAAAGCATTCTCCTGCATTGCTATGTCAACACACTCCAACAGAGATAGCAACTGAAGGAGTAACTTTTCATGTGATCATGTGATCAACACCAGTGCCAATTCACCTTGTTAGGAAGATAAACAAGTTTGAAATCGTCCGGTTCAAAATTACAGAGTGCTTTAAAGGATGCTTCCATGACAGAGCTATCCTATTACAGTTAACAAAATACACTAACAAGATTCAACACAATACTATTACAGTAGAGGCTGCACAATTCCACAGAAAAGTGAGAGTAGTATCACACAATGGCTGAAGTGTTTCATCCACTTCAAGTGTAGGAATCAGTGAGAATAGGTCACACATCACAACAAGCACCTTGGGTCTACAGGGAAATTCATTATTTTCACATACAAATGTGAATAATAGATGACCTTCTTTCTCCTTTAAGTTTAGGTGCTATCATATTCCAAGCTGCTGGGAAATCGACCATCTAATGATGAGGAAAGTTGAGGCTCTGTATCTCACACTCATGAGAGTACCTCAGCTAGACATAACTGATGTAATGATTTCACAGACATGGCCATGGTAGTACCATCATCATTACCCGCTGACATTGAAGGATTCTGCAGTGAAAACTCGGTCAGAAACTGCAAAACCAGTCCGATCATTTCCTCCGCATGTAACTCAGGTCTGCCAAACACTAAAATTTCACCGGAGCCTTCCAATACAAATACTAACCTACTATGGCAGATGTCATGCACGGTGGCTACTTTGGCTAACGTGATTTCCCCACATATTTCAGGAGGGGTGTGATGAGGATGTGGAGCAACAAGAAGTTTGTGCAGGTGGACAAAGACCTCATCCCTTTCACGCCACACTCTGCAGAGAAGCCGTATGATGACAGGATACAAGGATATTCTCTGACTGAGGCTGTGTATTACGCGTACCACACGTCCCACCATCACCTTAACATAAAACAATACACCATACACATATATGCACACACATACATGCATGCACGCACGCACGCACGCACGCACGCACGCACGCACGCACACACACACACACACACAGTTACATGAATAGATTAAGTGCCTACATTTCAGACATGTTTTATTCTATTACTATAGCAGTGTCGTATGCACTCCCCTACCTTGTGGGTAGCAAGAGCAGGGAGGAAGTAGAGGAGCTTCAAGGATAATTCCTTGCTCCTCTGCATACTTAGCAGATACTGTACAAAGATGAGCACTTCTGGACACTACATAGACATTTAAGAAGAATCAACATTATTTAATGCTCACCAGTGTTGGTGACAGTTTCACAAATTTTTTCAAAGCCTCAAAAGCGCTCAGCTGGATAACAGTGTCCTGTTGCAGGTACACACTGGAGATTATTATCAGTAAAAGCCGTTGCATATCACTTGAGATGTACACTTCTTGTTGCTCCAATTGTTGCTGAAGAGAATCAAACCAAGCATGCTTCTGTGCCGAACAACTATCAGAACAAAGACGACACTTTTTTAATGTACATCACAAATAGCACATACAGTATTTCACATCATTTAATGAATTTCCTTATTTTGGATTTGCAAGCTTCCACACATAATGAAGTGTAAGTCTACAAACATGTTAACATGGAATTTGACAAATGGTACAGAGCTTATGTACAAAGCAAGTTGTGGTTTGCCAGAGTGTGCATGGAAGCCTCATTTTCAAAGTATCCATGTTAGGCCAAACATTAACTGAACAATTGAAACAACCCCCAGGGCTTACCGACACAGTTGATAGTAGAGTTGAGCAGTAGCACAGATCTCTGAGTAAAGCTCGCTAGTGCAGGCAGGCGTCACTTCAGTCAATAATCCTGTGGCCTCATTACTGGAGAAATCCTTCTTGTTCACTTGTAGAAGAAGCTCATTAATCATTTGATGAGATGGATCAGTCTTTGTAGAACACAGAAGAACAGTCAACGAAAATACAAAAGGTAGAAGAAGTTCCTTGGGTGAATCACCCTCAATCAAACACTGTACTGTAGTAAGAGGTAGATAACGTCTGGACCATGCAAAGTTCTAGGATACCTTGGGGCAACAGGATGGAAACATAGGAAGGGAGACCAACGCAGCTTAACAACATCCAACTAAGCCAAAACACATTATGTGTACTGTGCAGTAACTAAAGATAATACACATATGCTGTATGTTAAGAGGTCCTGCTTTTCACTGACACCTTTTTATGGGCCTTTGTAAGAAGTAGAAATGATTTTAACAATGATGTCAGAGCCACATGTTCCTGACTAACAAAAAGTTCACACACAACAGACCGCACTACATCACATAACAGCCCAATCAAATCTGTAGATAACCAATGACCACACATTCTAACATGTACAGTACACACCATTGTGACAGCCCCAGGGTGCCATTCTCACCAAACAGCACACAAGCTCTTCTGCCCTGCCAGCTGCCTCTATTGCTTGCTCAGGCTTCGACATCTGAAAAATTATTATCACGTATGAATATGATAATAAAATTCAGTACATCAATAAAATTCTAATTATAATTCACGACCTACTTAGGGCTACAACAAAAAAATATTTTGTGCCTAAATATATTCATGAACCATAAAAACATTCAGGCTAAACATAGTAACTGTTATAATGTATATATAGTAATAACAACATACCTCAAAGCAAGGAAGTAGTGCCACAAGAAGTGAAACAATATCTTGTCCAACCTTCAGACCAATAGCTGCAGTATGGCGACCATCACCCACCAAAGCTGCCCTGTACTCGTATAGTGTGAGATGATAGCACACCGAGGAAGAATGATATTCAAACATACTCATGCAAATAGTGATGAATAACTGAAGTTAACATCGCAAACATTTTGTTAGCCATTGAAATGGGTAGTCCCTTTTCAGTAGGGACCAACAAGCAGTACTTTATGAATGGCTTTAGCATATCAACAACATGTGATTGACACCTTTAGGCACAATACAACTCCATAAAATACTATTAGAAAATTCCTGACTTACTCAAATATTGGATAGAGCAACATCTGCTTGGTGAGGGCCAACAGTCGTGGCCACAACTGAGGACAAGATGTAGTGACTGAGATAAAAGGATGAGGCTTCTTCCCCCTGTTAACTGTCATTATCATGATATACAGGTATCCCATGACAACCTAATTGAATATGGACATTGGTATGTATCTTTGTTAGCTTTTATAGTCATTCCAAGCTCAAAACATAACAAATCACCCAAGCATTTCAGCAATATTCCAGGGTGGCTGAAACAAAACAAGATTTATATAATTCTTACATTACGTGTATTACCTGGTGGTGGGCATTATATTCAGTAAGCCATTGAGAAAGCTTGTAAAGTGTATCCATCCTCTTTCTGTACAAGCTAATAATATATTAGAACAACACTGTACTACTGAAGAATTTGGATGGTCAAATTTTTCATAGATCACTTGGACCAGTGATGTCTAAACAAAATTAATAAAGTTACACTTATGTTTAGCTATTTTACTACCTTTAAGTCTAATGCGATCTGTTTTTTCTGAAATTCTAATTCAATGCTACGTATCACGTGCGACACTGCCTATGTAATATTACAATTATGTACAAAACAAAACCAGATTGGCATTGTAGGTGGCCGAAGAAATACTTTTACCTGTTTTTGGTGAAGTTGGCTGTCAAATTCAATTGCTTTTATATAATTCGCCATCCCTTTCGTTTTTCATCGATTGGTCTGGCCTTTGGCGCATCTTACCTTTTGTGCACCTCCAGAAAATTTGGGACGTTTGTGTCACGTGAATTTTGTACAATTTCTATGACAACCGATATAAATAATAAGCGTTATATAGGAAAATGTCACTGCTAAAAGTCCGTCCGTCAGCTGCAGCTGAAAAACCCGGTAAAGCTATGCAAGATGATAGATTGCAAGTATAATAAATGCATTTTAGCTAACATTATATACATCTCACATCTCAGCGAGACCAACAAATAGAAATCCAACAGAAGCAAATACAAAGGTGTGTATTGTATTATCAAATGAATTAATACCATAGCATGGCTTAACAGTAATATGAAAACAAATTTGGTAGCACAATGGGCAGAATCACTTGACGAGGTACGCATCCAATGCATGTGTGTATAATGGTTATCACACCACATAGTTATCGTGAAATACAATATCATAGATGACAATATGCTTTTCAGATGTGTGAGAATAAAATTTTAAAGAGAAAAAATGAAGAAATAGGGAGAGAAATACAGCTTGGAAATACATGCCTACACAAAGTAGGTTGTTGAATCCACGCAGCACTTTTTCACTGGGTTACACAGGTACGAAAACATCAGTTAAAGGAGCTACTAGAAAAGGAACAAGCACAATATGAAAAGGAACTTCATGATATGGGATTAGCAATACATAAAGAAAGACTTTAAAACTTATAATATCATCTATAATATTTATCATCTTTTGTCATAATTTATTGACTCCTCTAGTTCACTTATGTATTGGTCAATCTGTGAGATAATGCTATCCATTAGGTTGTTCCCTTCACGCTGAATCCATTGAGTATTATTCACAAAGTCAATGCAGCTATTTACATCATCTGATAATTCCTGCACTTCATCAAATCCTAAGGATGTAACATGCGAACTAATAAAACTGATAAGTATTATAATCCTAGTTATGATCATATAGTCAATCTTTCCATGAATACACCATCATTCAATAATCCACAAAATTTTACTAAAAATTACAGAGAATATCACCTAAGGGTATTTCTGCAGTGAAAGCTGGATCTGTTTCATCAGCTGCTTCAAAATCTTCTTCTATTTGTTCCAGTGATGGAAACTTTGGTAAAACAACTGCATCTCTTCTTGTACGACTCATCCACTCAACACTACATAGCATCGCATATGCTATATTACTATTCTAATTAAACCCCGCCGTTTCAATTAAAGCGCATTATACTTGAGGGTATCACGCGATTTGATGATGCTTGTCGTGGCTTTGCTCATCTGCCTTGCGGGGACGATTAGTGCAAGTGAAAATATACTCCGTGGTGTACCCTTATTGCGAAAAAGTTTCTATGATCCTGTGAAGGATTTCACTTGCTTGGATGGTTCGGAAACCATTCCATTTTCATTAGTTAATGATGACTACTGCGACTGTGTAGATGGCTCAGATGAGCCTGGCACTTCAGCATGTCCTAATGGAATGTTTTATTGTGTAAATAAAGGTCACAAGCCACTTGATCTTTTGTCTTCAAGAGTTAATGATGGCATTTGTGATTGTTGTGATGGCAGTGATGAATATGACAGTTCTGCACAATGTTCCAACACTTGTGATGAAATGGGAAAGAAATCACGGGAGGAGAAAAGATTAAAGCTTGAACGTCAAGAGGCCGGCTATAAAAGAAAGTTAGAATACATTTCCAATGGGGAGAGAAGCAAGGCAGAAAAACATGACAAATTGGCCAAGCTGAAGGCTGAGATTGGCATGCTTGAAACTGAATTAAAAACATTGGAGGAAGCAAAGGATACTGCTGAGGAACCAGAAAAGCTAGCTAAAGAAGAGCAGGACAAAAAGTGGGAAGAGGAAAGGCAGGCACAACAAGCAGCCGAGAAAGAAGCTCAAGCCAGGAAAGCATTTGATATAATTGACCATGACAAGAATAATTTTGTTAGCATAGAGGAGATGCAGTTGAAAGATAAACTTAGTGATGGTGAAAAAGTGAGTAAAGAGGAGGCTGTAGATTATTTAGGTGGAGAAGAGCCACTTGACTTTGAAACATTCTATGCAATGGCATGGGATAGAGTACACGAAGGCATTGATTTCACCGAAGATAAACCAACAGATGAGACGACAGAAAATAAAGATGATGAGATTAAAGATGAAGTAGATGATGAGATTAAAGATGAAGATGATGATGATGATTTTGATGAGGACGAGGATGAGAAGAATGAAGAAAGAGGTTATGATGAAGCAACACAGGCACTCATTGATATAGCAGATAAGGCAAGGAAAGAACTACAGGAAGCAAAGGACAAAAAGCAAGACCTCGAAAGAGAAGTTAAAGATGCTGAGAAATTTCTTGAAATGGATTTTGGGAAGAACAATGAATTTATTTCGCTTTATGAGCAATGCTATGAGTACACTGACAGGGAGTACACCTACAAACTTTGCTTATTCCAGAAGTGTACACAGAGGAATAAAAATGGAGGTTCAGAGACGTCACTAGGTGTATGGGGCCACTGGGATGGTCCCGAAGATGATCGATATTCTCGCATGAAGTATGAGAATGGAGAGAAATGTTGGAATGGACCTTCCAGGTCAACCGTAGTAAAACTGAAATGTGGGTCAGAGGAAAAAGTCACTACTGTCATGGAACCTAACAGGTGTGAATATTTGTTGGAATTTGTCACTTCTGCCATTTGTCAGCCTGTGGATCACTCTGCCTATCACGAAGAGTTATAATAAATGATCGGTAGGAACAATTTTCATTACCTTAGTAATTTGATATTTTCAAAACCACTTTCATTACTGATTATGATGTAAAACAAAAATAAACAATTGTAAAAAGTTGCTATCTTGAAGTAGACTCAGTTGAAGTAATATTAGTGTCAGGGGTAGCAGTTTGATTATCTGTTTCAGTGTTAGGTTGTGTAGTTGCTGCTACCTTTTCAGCTGCAATTCTCTCCCGGATAGTTCTATTACGTTCAATAGCAGTTCTGATTCGTTCCATCCTCTCCCTGTGATTGTAGCAGTAGCACATGTAACAGGTGATAAATACAATGATTCCTATGGCTGCTCCCGTAGCCGCAATATTTGCTATAGCTTCACCACTTAGTATTTCATCGTCTGAACTAGTACTGTTAGACTGATTCGTTGCATCCTCATCTCTCAGTGTAAACCGATTGTGTTGGGACGTCTCGGTAATCACGGTAATCGCTAACACAAGTGTAAACGTTACCACCCTGAAGGACCTAAGCGCACGAGAAGCCATACATGTGTATACTGTTTTACCGTACAATAACAGGTAGATTCCTCACCCGCACAGCGCCACCATACCAACGCATACCTTCGGGATTAAATTGACAGGCATTAATTAGAGTTTTGCGGTGCTAAGGGATAAAGGGTTGGGAATGGCGTTCGCGCGAATATTTTCACTATTACGATCAAAGAAAACTGTAGAACAGTTAACTCCAGAAGAATTTAGGGACAAATATTTCCAAATGACTGCCGAAAATATAAAAATGCTTACTCAGGATAATGTAAGTAGGCAGCTATGCACATTATACGAGGATTTATAAGCGTACTCTTTTTGTCAACTAGCGACCATCGTGTATCTTTGACGAAGGTGAAGGTAAATTCAAACTTTACCTTGGTAACATCAGACATGCCACAGACTTTCCTGTAATACAAGAATTAGGGATAATGTATATTTTGAATACTGCATACAGTGAAAGAGATGTGGACACAGCCATGTATGGACCACAAAGAAAATTTTTGGGAGTATCAATGGATGATGACTGCACGTACGACATCTCCAAGGACTTTGTTCAGTGTATTGAGTTCATTGAAACAGCTAAACAGGAACAAAAGCCAATACTAATACATTGTATGGCTGGTGTGAGCAGGTCAGCTACTGTGACTATTGCATACTTTATGCAGCAACGCAAAATGTCTTTGCAAGATGCTGCAGAATTTGTTTTCAAAAAGAGACCCATTATATTTCCCAATATAGGGTTCATAAGACACTTGATGGAATTTGAAAAAAGATTATAAATATATATTTATATCTCATGTTTTGATATTTTATGTACAAATTTAAAATTTTTCCATGGCATGTTCGTCCTCATGGTTAAACAAAAGACTGGCCAGTTGAGAATGGACATAGTGACTTTCAGGGGTCTCATCTTGGTCACAAGTGTAGCTCTCACCATACATGTTCCCTTCACAATGCCGATGATCATAATGTCGCCAGATATTTTTATCAGGTGACCGTACAATGTGAACACCTGTTTTAACTAGCCTGGATAGCAGTAGCTTGGAACTTATCCGTGGTGGAACATCTTGTGACCCTGTCTGAGAAAAACTGTTGATGATATCTGCTACATAAATACATGTTAGGCTTTGTGATTGTGATAACCAATAGCCAGAGTGTTCTGTGATCTTGCCTTCTAAATGTGAGTGATTCATTTGGAATAACAATTCAGGATTGTACCTCCTGAATAGTATTGGAAAATATGCTTGCTGGCCGACTGTGGCAAAGTTGCGACAGTGATGGAGGAAGCCTGCATTAAATCTGATGTCGACATCTGCAAGGAAGACGAGATCACTAGGGGATAAATGTTTTGCTACAACAGATATGCCTCTATCACGTGAAAGTGGAGTATCCAGTGTCATCATCTCAATGTGAGTATTGGGATATTTTGACTGCAGAAGAGAGACCAAATAAAATGTTCTTAGTTGGTTTTTCTTCTTCTGTGCTTCATTTTTAGTGGTGCCTTTCATCTCTAGCACTGTCAATGCTATCATTTTGTCTTTTTCCAAAATATCCTCAAAATTCTTCATAAATTCTTCCAATTTTCTGTTATTCTCACTATCTACTACAACCACTACATTAACAACAGTCTTACTATCAAATGCTGTCAATGGACTAGCATCAGGAGGACTAAGAAGCCCTATTAAAACAACTCGATGAAATTTTACTCCACCAGGTACTGTAGACTCAAATTCAAGAACATATTCAATTCCCACTAATGGGTCAACCCTCTGATAGGCGGCCACCAATTTCCTAAACTTGTACTCCTCTGTGTTTTGTTTATTCAGATGGTTAACAGCTTTTCTTAAAGCTGCATCAAGATAATACTTGTAAGAACCAGTCACAGGAATTATCACTTGATCACGGTAGTCTGAATGAATCATATCGTGTGTTATCAACTCCCACGTCAATATGTCATCAACAGAAGTCACAGGATCATGGTGTAATAGCTTCGACTGGCTGTGTACTGCTTTGTGTCCACCTGGAAGTTGCTCCTGTAGAAAATCATTAACACTCATTTGATGTAATAATTTGTCCTGAGCATGATTCAGCTGTTTTAGTAAATAGTAATGATAAAAGTAGGTAATGAACCGATGATCTTTCACAGGATAAATGACCAGAGCTTTTTCAAGCATGTCATGTTTAATAACATCATCTTCTGTTATATTTGTCTTTATTTCATTTTCACTAGTAATGTTAATAGGAATAGAAAAATTGTTGCTGCTCTCTAGTGTTTTTCTACTGACATCCAAAAATAAATCATCAATCTAAAAGTGATAAACATGATATCAAAATACAATCAGCATAACCTTACATTGTCTGGGTGTTGAGAAGTGCACGTATATCCAATAGTCTCCTCTACACAATTCACCAGAGGATCTCCTCCTTCAGGGCTGGCCACAGCATCGGTGATACACTTGCTGATTACAGGACAAATCAACTTCAATGTACCATAACTGAACATCATCCCTGAGTCCCAGATACAAGTTTTGTTATCCGGAGTCAAACCTACCAGCCATATTGGCTTGGACGAGTCAAGTCCATTAAGATAATTCTCTAGGCCTAGGGTGTTAATATATATACTGCTGGGGCCAAAGAAAACCCAGTGTGATTCCTTTAATGTTCCTTTACATATCCGCCAAAGAACAACCAGTGGAGCAAGCTTTGGTATATCAGAATGAAAATAAGTCACCGTAGTTGATTTACTAACAACATCAATGTTACCATCTAATGCTTGCTTATCTGTTGGCACATAAATATTAAGTCGAGTAACATCTGTTGACCACATTTGTCGACTGATGTGCATATCTGAATGTTCAACAATTATATAGTTAATTGTTTCCTTTATGACAGTTTGATCTGACAAAAGTGGCAGGTTTGTAGCTTTCTTTTCAAATTTTACAAGGTCTAGATCTTCTGATAAAAATTTCTCAGATTTGATGGTCTGATCAGCGTCTACGGATATCATCACGTAAACGTTGTTGGTATACCGCGTGTCGGGACGGACTAGCACCATCGTAGATAATACCACACCCGCCATTAATCCCACGAGGTAAGGAAACGGTTTCCATTGCTGTATGGGACTGTAGTAATTCCTTTTCCCTAGATTATGAGAAGTCGGTAAATACGATACAGTGTCTGAGGACATACTCGACAATCTTTCACCTGTACGTAGTTTCAAAAGCTTCTTCTGGTATGCGCAGCGCACGTGACCCGACTATATCTAGAACCCACCATCAAAATTTCCATACTAATGACTTTCTGTTTTCGTACGCAAATTTTATCTATAAACTATCTGTAAACCACTAGTAAAACAGTTAATTTTTTCGTTTTACAGTAAGCACTATCCTGACGATATTTACTCCCTGTGACATGGGCTTCACTACAATAGAGAAATATGCAGGTACATAAAGTCACACTGGTGGTCAGTTATATTAAAACTCACCAACCCCATCTTCTATTACAAATTTATCATATTGTAAAACAGCACCACTGTTATCCTGAATCATACCCATCATGCATAAAACTACAAAGTACAATTGAGTGGCTTACAAAGACTTCAGCATTCTCTATGGCATATCCCAACACTGAAGCAGAATAAGATTGGAAATACAAATAAGATGTCTGGCTTGGCCTGTTGTATTACAATATTAAAAAAATTAACATTGCAACCAGCACACATGAACCTTTCAATGGTGCAAATGTATTCTTCTGCTAGTTTCTCCATGGAAATCTTCCACAACTACATGTGTGCATTCAGTAAGAGCACCATGCATATAAATTCTAATAAGTTAGTTGCATTGCTAACGTATGGGAATATTTCATCTGTATAATGTATTCAAACAAGCTAGTATATATTAGTTGTATGATGCAGTACAAAATAAAATGGCATAGCCATAGGTTGAGCTAAGCCAATTTGGTGCAAACTAAAAATATTAGGCTGCACAAAGTACCATCCACACATATAGCACAATTTTTGATGAGGGAAAAATATTGATGGATGGACTTCATCAAAAAGGTGACAGGGAAAATATTGACGGACAGCATCCTAGGCAACCTGTATTAGCTATTGCTACTACTGGAGATTTGGTTGAAGGGTTTGATGCATTGTTAGCTTTAGTGTCATATCTTCCCCCATCAAAAATTTGCACTATATGGTAAACGTCTGTTTTTCTGACATCCTTTAAAATTTCACCAGGTGACTAGACCTTTTTATTTTAAATTTTGTGTTAAGATCTAAAGCTAAATTACATGTTCAAGTTTTCGTTCATACATCCAAATTATTCAAAATTAGTATTATTAGGCTCTACCCTTACTAAGCCTCGGATATATTATATTACATCACCTCATCTGTTCCACCATGAGCACTGTAAGTAAACACACACGCCACATCACCCTAAAGGTACAAGAAATGACAGCTTGTCAGGTCACATGATAGCATACTATGCTGGCTTTTTCGTGGGAGACTTTTCCGTTGGGCTTTATAGAGAACTCTACACTTTCGGTTCGTGCTACAGACAATGCTGCGATGAAAGCAACGGCATAAAAAAGTCTGCGAGCCATTAACGCACTTGCACGATTAAACATGAAACAATTAGAATATATTATACATGTGCATTATTTGGAACAATACTGGAAATAAGAAAATTTGAATCCTCTGGTCATGTAGCCCAACCAATTAACCGGAGGGAGTGTAAGGCTCTTGTTTTCCGCTGCATCTCCTGTGAAGTGAATGCGAGTAGAAAGCTCAGACGCAGGGAGGTGTATTTCCGTCGAGATTTCCGTTGTACTTGTACCGATGGATGTCGGCGAAGATCGAGCAGAGTACAACGAAGTAGCTTTCTGCGAAGATTCTTGCTTACTGGAAAATCTACATTGACTACTTCCATCTCCTTTTAATTCAGATACAATTATTGGACTAAGTTGCGAAGACGTTTTCTCAGACGTTAAAGATTTCAATTTTCCATTTAATGAATCAATTCGTGAATTCGATGATGCGTACACATCGTTTTCAGTTTCATCATTTGTTGCAATTTCAGTTTGAGTGCAAGGGTCCTGCATCAAAACTTTTCTGCATTCGTCCCCTTTTCCAGCCTTGCGTTTTCGTGCATCTTGTAGTAAAAATCTCGGCACCAGGTGGTTTTGCTTGCGTAACCTAGGTAAAGTTGTCTTTGCTCTTTTCTATGATAGCATACACCATGACAGTCGTCTACATTCACATAATCTTACCAATATGGGGTGGCCAAAAGAGTACACGCCAGACAAGAGGGCAGCATGCCTTCTCTGGCTTTTTCTCACTTCATGCATGTTTAGTGCGGTAGCAGCCATAACCATTGAATTGTGTGTGTGCACATGTGAAGCAAGTAAAAGTAGCATTAATGCCTATGCCTTTTTTCTTGGCAGGTGTCAATGAAAACAAAAATCCTGTGCTAATCAAGAGAGGCGCAGGGTTTCATGGTTGCTAAAATATTAGGTGATCCACAAACCCAATAATTATGTATAATATTAATTTATGTAACCAAGATATAACTAATTGTCTTCTATTGTACAGAATCAGGTAATAAACTCTCTTTAGTAATACTATCTACTCTATGTCTTTGAGAGTGGCTGGCAGAATGAGAGTGACTTGGAAAATTATATGCTGCTATGTCGTCATTTTTGTCCACATCCCTATACAGAAATACATTAAAATGATCAACATAGTACCAACTCACAACGAAGCACTGTGCTGATTGATTTCTTTCTTTTCCTGACGTTTTTTATGAAACTCGTGTGCTAAAATTATAACAGCCACTAGAGACAGTTCTATTATTATGCCAAGGGCTGGCCACAATGGTGTAAGTGGACCTATACAAAATGATGATAAAGCAAATGTGTACGGGTATAATAAGAAATTTCTCACTTCTAACTTTCAGCTCAAATCTTTTACTACCATTATTAAATTTATTATTTGCTATACATGAGTACACTCCTTCATCATCATAACTTGTTTCTTCAATTATAAATATTGATTGATTAGACATATCAGGTATATCAATGCCATCCTTCATCCATACAAAACCGATAACAGGAGGCACAGAAGTAGGATTGCAATTAAATTCCACTCTGTCATTAAGAGTTACTCTGATCAATTCACTGTCCTTACTAAAACTTGGCCCACCTAATAATTTAAAAAGTGCAATCCTTGAGTACAACAACTGCTATAGTATATGCATACGGATGCATAAAATAATAGTGTGGAAAGATACTTGTCACAATCTTTGTGCAAATGGTTACAAGGCTGGCTCTATAAATGTACACCTCGGTTATCATTATTGTTCTTGCATGTAAAATTCACTGAACTATTATAATTTTGATTGTTTTGGGTGTGATAATTATTATGTTCACAAACAATAATAGTACATAAAGGATTAGGTTCTTTACTATCATGATAAACTATTGTACTACTTAGTCCCAGCCCCACATCTTGAAAAAACTACAAGAAAAGTTCTTTTATACAACCACTCATTTGACACAGAGTATGAGTTGTCGCATTTCCCAGAATCACAGTAGTGCAAAATGATTGAAACTGGTGATAATCCCACCTTATTCACATTGTTAATACTCAGTACCAATCATCAACTGACATGCATACAAGATGTTAGGGTGAAATTTCAAGGGTGGTACATGTAACAATCTTAGCCACAAACCAGTCTTGGTAATAGTGTAAGTGCATTCAGTATTCTGTGTGTAATATTTGTGAATAAAGATATGTGTAAACTCATCAAAGGTTAGATTTAAAGATGTTGCATTGTATTAAAACATATGTACATTCTATTAGAATCTTTGATTTCACACTAGACTGTATAGTACAATTTTTGAACAACACATTTAATGGTATGTAGCTATGGTATTAAGTATCTTACCATATAGGCTATAAGTCACCATCTCTGGTGCCATGCTGTCACTGGTAACAGTGCATGTGTAATTTCCATACTGCCTAGCATCAACTGACAGTTCTGTTCCATTATTCATCGAAGTATTTACAACACTAGTAGTTCCATTAAAATCAACGATTCTTTCCCAAGTAATGTTCTCATTTCTTTCATTACAAGAAAGAATAGGTGTGCAAGTCAACAGTTCACTTTCAGAAATGATATCAAATGCATTATTGTCCTCCACAATAGCCACACTAATGTCTTCAAGGAGAGACAAAGCATCACAATCTCACATATGTGACACGAACTGTTGCCAACACATGCTTTATACATCAATGGCCTAACTTATAAGTCAAAATACTTGAGCAATAAAAATCATAATTATGTGGGTATCAGAATATGTCTACTTGTCAGAATAATCATTTCTGGTATATAGTTTACTGGGTATATGGGTTGCCTGCACTTGCAAATAATTCTACATGTGTTAACACCCTGTACTATAAAACACTGCTGTTAATATTATTCACTTTTATTATTCATCTTGTTAACATATATAATGAGAAAATATGGATTATAACATTTCATTGCTTATTATAACCATGAAGGTACAATACACTTAATAGATTTAGTTCACTCACTAATATCTACTGTCACTGTACTGCTGCCAATACAGAATGTTTGGGTACTGTTTAGACCACTGGCATTAAAGGTGCACTCCTCACTGTTCTGCTGCAAACCATACCACACAACTAAATTAATCCCTCTTATACACATGTATAATTTTTTGTCACACACATCACATTTACAAAGCAAACACAGAAATCAGGTAATGAGCCTTATCCGCAATTACGTCACAATATAAAAATGGTGGTGTTATGGGGGGAACAATGTACAGAGAGCCTATGGAGAGGTTAACAACGTTTCGCTATGTTCACCATGAACAATACAGGAGAAAACTCTGGTGAGACATATAAACTATCTTCAGATGTAGGGCATACATTTTCGTGCTTTTAAAAAAGTCCTAGGGCTGGTTTTGCTTTAATGAGACATTTTGCAGAGTCATCAAATGTAGCAAAACCAACTTTTTGTCGTTTCCACTCTATCCTACAATGTTTTCTAGTGCGAAAGTGCAGAGTAATGGGTGTATGGGCTGTCAAGGCAATGTTTTCTGACAAGCCGTCATGGCACCTTGTCCAGACGTATGGCCTTCAGAGCCCATACACCCACTACTTTGCACTTTCTTGCACTAGAAAACATTGTAGGGTAGAGTGGAAACGACAAAAGTTGGTTTTTCTACGTTTGACGACTCTGCAAAATGCCTCATTAAAGAAAAACCAGCCCTAGGACTTTTTTAAAAGCACAAAAATGTATGCCCCTACATCGGAAGATAGTTTATATGTCTCACCAGAGTTTTCTCCTGTATTGTTCACGGCGAACATAGCAAAACGTTAACCTCTCCATAGGCTTTCTGTACATTGTCCCCCCATAATGCCGCCATTTTTATATTGTGATGTAATTGTGGATAAGGCTCATTAAGTAAATTTCCTACATTCTTGATAATGAAGTATATTCATGTTACAACACTAGAAAATTACCATGTTGTTGTTATCACATAGTACACTACTTCTTGCAC
Organism: Spongia lamella; assembly: GCA_963930835.1. Classification (NCBI taxonomy): domain Eukaryota; kingdom Metazoa; phylum Porifera; class Demospongiae; order Dictyoceratida; family Spongiidae; genus Spongia; species Spongia lamella. The sequence continues at coordinate 10,579,153 of OZ005750.1, read as the reverse complement.
CTGGACATTGAAGAGTTAATGAACAAACAGCAGGAATTGTCTTGTTAAAGTCATCCATGGAAGTAACTATTAACAAACAAATTTTGTGATTGAATACCAGATACACTAGCAATTGTATTTCCCATTTTTGATATACAATGATATACAACACTACAAACACACACACACACATGCATGCACAATTTGTAACAATCGACTATAGGTTTTATTGCACATAACAATATCAGCAAAATGGAAATGATTTGATACTAATGATACTTCCTATTTCCTTGCACATTTATATATATCCTTTGGGCATGACTAATGCTAACATATAAAGTAACACAAAAACAGGATGTTCAAATGTGGTCCACTGACTAACATATCTAGCTACCAATATTCTATTACTCAAATGCTTGCACACCTCATAAACTTACAGGTATAGTTAGATAAACAATTACTCAGTTGGTGGCTTAGTGACAATACAAAGATTGTGAGGTAGTATACGGAGTACATCCTTATCACGGTTCACAATCACTGTAAAAACACGGGAACACAGTGTACTTAAATCGAGACTTAAATACAGCAAAGGAAACTTTGTTAATATTACAGGATATTAGAATACAAAATACATTTATCGTCTTACTAAACGAACGAAGGGCTTGTTATGCACTCCTATGCACTCTTCCTGTCTCTTGACTTGTTCCTACGCTACCTGTGCGAGCCTTTCCTTTCACTCCTTCGTTCACTATTTCTTTGCGAAACCAAACAAAACGAGCGCTGTGAAGTCACGTGATTACTAAACGGTCACGTGATCTCTTATTTTGGAGTGCTGAATCAGATTGGTGGTGTTTGTACTATGCCGTCGGTGTTGTTTCTTGTAGTGATTTTGGAGTTATCATGGAAATGTTTCGCACGTAATAATCAATATAAACTACGTTGCGTGTATTTTTATATGTGTGTATAAGTGGGTGGGTTTTTCCAAACGCATGGAGGGATTATCACTTTGGCCATAGTCTAGATACTATACTTTGACAGTTCGTTAATATCTGGATGACAGCAAATAATGTTATGCATTACGTGCGTATATCAATGAAAGTTACGAATTAGAAGTATGTTGGTGCTTAAACAAGTGCTAATCACGAAGAAGCCATTATATTATTATTGTATGCCCTTATTTTATTTCTGGTACTATTGAAGTCTTAAACTGCATGTTACTCTCAATTGAGGGAAGGTAAACATTAAAGTTTAACTCGTTTTACATATAGCATTGTGTGATGTACTATATTTGGAAGTGAAATATTAATTTTCATGAGGTATAACATTTTTCATGTAGAGGAACCAATTGTTGTACCAATGGATATATTAACGCAGGGTGGTTGTAATGTCATCACTATGTGTTCAGCCAATGGTGCTGATACAGTTGTATGGTCACCCACTCGTACTGGTACCCCTTTTGTAAACACATCTTCAAGTGCTGCATGGGTAAGTGAGTTACTAGTTGTATGAAATGATATTGATAGGTTCTTGTGCATGTGGTGGTATGGTTATTGGAAATGCTTTGAGGGGAATTTAGGGGCGGCTGAACTTACTCAGTTGTAGGGGCACAATAAGCTAACAAGATATATTTCTATTGTGAAAAACTAAATTCTCATGAGCAACTCATAATTTTGTGGGGTCAAGTGCCCCCTGGTTCCGCCGCCTATGGAGAGGATAATAAAAGTGTGAATTGTCCAGAGTCATTGTTGGTAACACACATTTAAGTGTTTTCAAGTTTGGACTTGTACTGCGGCTCCTGTAACATGTTGTTGATACAGACAGCTCTACTTGTACAATTGGTAGCCTTTATATGCTCAACTCTTTCGTGATATGGAAAGTTTATTATGCTGATGGTTGTTCTGTGGTTTAGGATAGGTTAAACAATAATATCATAACAATGACTATCTACCACAGTGACACTAATTTTGTGCCCGCAAAAATCGTGTGTTTCTTACCCACTTCATTTGCATGCCTTGTTTATCATTCAGTTATGATATCTAACATATAAATGCACAGAAAACCAAAAAGGGTCAATGTCCCTGTGTTCCTGTCACTAGCCATTGTATAGAAGTAAACAAGTACTACAACTTCATGGTAGTATTGTGTGACTGTGTGGTCAGGCCTCTGTATGTGTTCTGTTTTAGCATATAGGGCACTTGGTAGGCATTGTCACTTCCAGTATAAGTGCCCACACTAATACCGCAGGCAGGCAGGCAGGATTTTTATATAAGGAATGTGTGAGGAATTGTAAAGAGGACTGCAACTGTTCAAAAACTGATTGCCAAAATAGGCTGCATTGGATTGGCTTCTCTTCTATATAGATTTTGCTCTATAGGCATTTCACATAATTCAATAAATTCCTGCTATCCAGTATTCCTGTTTATTCTTTGTATCCTATGATGGTTGTTAAGTGTAATCCAGACTGGTTACTATATCAGTTTGAAAAGGGGTCTGGTCCAGTAGCCCTAGCTCACGTTTCCTTTAGGTGACAAATCAGTAACTCCTGTTTAGAAGAAGCCTGTCTTTCATATGGCTTGTCTTCACGATAAGCTTTTTATTAACAAGGGCCATGCCCACCCACAACATTGATTTAATACGACTACAACAACCTTGACAACGACAGTATAATTGTATTAAAACTAGCTAGTTATTCAGTCACAAAGGGTTTTGTTTAAATGGTATGACTTAAATTTGGCGATTTACTTAAATTTGCCAAACCACCAATACGGTAGTTGTACTATATTCTTTACTATTAAGTAGGCTGTTACTATTGACTTGTACTGTATTGTAGACAATTGATTTTGGTAATGGAACAATGATGGCCATTCTCAGTTTCACTGGTATAAGACCTGAAGATGACGGTGACTACTCTTGTATTATACTTACTGGTCGACAATTTTCTGTCAACACCATTAGAGTGATAGTAACTAACCCAAGTAAGATATTGAGTAATTGTATTATATAGACAAATTGGCTAGTATTGTCACTGCTTTTTGGCCTCTATACTTTGTCAAACCTGAATTTGTACCATTGTATATCCTTTACACTGAAAATTATCTATACAATGTTTGTGTTTCCAGTGGCCGCTGTTTTTTTTCACAGGAAGTTATTTCACGAATTTTACGAAAAAGTTAACATTTTGTGAAAATATAATCATGAATAATTTTTTGAACAAGTCTTGGTATGGATTCGTGAAAATAAAATCACGAATACTGTCCACAGTGAAGCTTCATGAAATAGTAGTCCTGTGAAAAAAAACAACGGTTACAGTTAGTGCTAGGCAATATTTGGGAATATCGTGACATTTTGTTGGACAATATATTGTATCATGGACATTCTTTGATATCGAAATATCGTATTCCAATATTTGTCATCTTTATGTACGTTAAAGATGAATATATATAAAGGCAGTATATAGCCTGGATATGACTACTAGAGTCATCTAAATATCTGATAATCACCTTTAGTGTGAGGTACCGTACGTGGGAAAATTTTGGAGTGGGAAAAAATTGGCGAATTTGGCGAATAGAAGGCCATTCGCCAATTTTTTATCCGCCAATGTTTCTTTTTAGGATCAGTTTTAGCTATACATGCGGCTCATTTGCCAATATTTTACCCTCCAATTGATTCAGATCAGCACATTCGCCAATGTTTTACCCCGCCAAAATTTTCCCACGTACAGTATCCACATGTGAAATGTTATCTGTATCATGTAATTTATGCAAAATTTAACACCTTTAATGCAAGGACAATATTTATTCATATCGTGAGACAATATATCGAATTTAATAATTTTTAGTATCGCCCAGCACTAGTTACAGTACATATATTGACTGTGATTTTCCATTGATTTTCCATTGTCTAAGGTTACTATGACTGTGTTAGTATTTTATTTCATGTTGTGGTTAATATTGGTCTGGTTAATATTGGTCACTATTACAGAACCTTGTATGATAATATGTATGGGTTCACTTTTCATGGATATCAACAACAAATAAATTGTTTCTTAACCAGCAAACGAACATTTATATATTATTTCTATCCTGGTGCGTGGACAGATCAAAGAAGCTGCCAGGGTGTATATGGTAGTTAAACCCCAGCGCGCTGGGGTTTAACTACCATATACACCCGTTGTCAATGGTTACGTGATGCAGACGTAAATATACCAAGATTTTCAGCTAAAATAGCAGTGAAACTATTTCAGGTATTGTATAACCTAGTTTATAATTGATAGGGATAGTTGTAGCGATATTATAGGCTACTTTTGCAATGTTGTTCCTGAACGAATGTATAAGAATTGGCAAAGAAAACTAGCTAAAAGACCAGAGTATTCACCGGGATAGAAGCCAGTTATATCCCAGTACACTCGTGGGTTATCTTAGTTATTACCCTCGTCCTCGGCTTCGCCTCGGACTTGGATAATAACTAAGATAATCCACTCGTACTGGGATATAACTATAACGTAAGTATGGAAACATCTTAACTGTGCTGATTTTTGTTTTGTAGATCCCATTAGTATCACATCACTTGCAAACTACTCTTTGAACAATTTGACAATTGGTGAATCAGTAACCGTTGGTTGTGTTATAGAGACTTGTGGGTCACCTAATGTTGTAAATTTCACTCGAGAAGGCTCATCAGTAGCTGAAGAAAGTATTACTCGGGCAAATGATGGTGCTTTCAATTGGAACCCAACAGTTACCCAAGATTTAGTAGGAACTTATCGTTGTATTGCTGAGAATGAATTAGGGACTGTTTCTAGGACTTTTACAATATCAGGTACGTGCATCATGTGGATAAATCATTTTATAGATCGTGTATAACTAACTTTGATACTTTGATATAGGTACACCTCAGCAAGCAAGAAAAGAAAATGGAGGAGCATGTAATAAACATAGATGGTCAGCATTGTTCCTTACATCTCTATCACTATTGTCATTAGCCATCATTTATAACTAGAACAAGTAAATATTATTTACTCTTATTATTGTTGTTTTGTTATTTTGTAACATAGTGTGTTGAGTCAGTTAAAAATTTTGTAACATTGATTTTAATTTCTGTAGAAATATTCATGCATACTGTTAATTTACAGTAGTTAACTTTCTGTTTCCATTTCTTCGGTGACAACTTTTGACGTCTGCCTTGCCTTCTGAGCGAGTTTGGCCTTAGCTGCAACTACACACAATAATGAAATGTAAGGGAGATACTACTATAATGTTATGAAACCTGATGAATCTTGGACAAGGTGTATACTTTGTTGTACCTCCTCCTTGGTGGCTTCTTCAGTAAGCTTCAGACCAGCTTTTAGCCTACGAGACAGAAGGAAGTACATAGGGGTATTTGTGAGAAAGATTGGCACCTGTTCTTAATGAAAAGATTTTGTCGTTTAGTCCGAATTTCTTCTACTCTTCTGATAGCCTTTACTATGTATATAGTTACCAATTAGTATGATGTCTTCTGATTAATTCATACATACTTGTGTCATTCCATAAAGTTCTGTTGTACTTCGTTGCCACATTTTTACGTTTTTCAAATTCAAAAGTTTTATCCTTAAATACAAGTTAAAATCATTTCAGCAAATAGTAGGCCCTTACCATTGTAAGTTCTTTGCCATGTGCCTTTCTGAATGCCTTTGTCCACCTTAACTTCCTTGGATTCTTTTTCTTCTTAAACAGCTTGTGACACTTTGACCTACAAAATCTGAAGATCTGGATACAATGTACATGATAGTTTGAGCAGTACCACATTATTCCATTACCTTCGTATCATTTCTCACAAACTGTATACCGTGACCAGGGTAAATATTTGAAGAGCAAAAGTAACATTTCTCGATCCTCATGTTCACCTATATTGCACTACATTCACGTGATGCATTTGTCGATTCCATTTAATGCGTATCGCTAATTTCAACTAATGCGCACTGTTGGGGGGATGAAGCTAAATCCTACGACATTAGGGATCATTATAGTCATTGCTTTTCATATCGTTGGGATACTATTATTTTGTAAAGGATACTTACTAACCAGAATAGCCGTACCCACTCACGCTTCGTGTCCTGTGCGAGAGAATGCGAGCCAGACCTGCACCGGCTATCCTAAGCAATTCAAGAGAATACTATGGATTATTGTCGATGCGTTGAGATATGATTTCGCAGTGTATGATGAAACACTAGATCCTGTACCATTGTATAGGAATAAACTACCTTACATCCGTGACTTGTTACGTAATGAACCTAACAACGCTCGTCTGTACCGATTTTATGCTGACGCACCGACTACTACCTTGCAGAGATTGAAGGCATTATCTACAGGGAGCCTGCCGACTTTTATTGACTTCAGCTTAAATTTTAAGGGTCATGAAGTGTCCGAAGATAGCTTACCTCATCAAATGGCGGCAAACAATAAAACAGTAACCTTTCTAGGGGATGACACGTGGATAGGACTTTATCCCAGGTATTTTAACACAGTCATGGCTCTTCCTTCCTTTAACGTTAAAGATTTACACACTGTGGACAATGGAGTAATGAAACATTTGATTCCAGAATTAAAACACAGCGATGCTGACTGGATTATAGGACACTTTCTTGGAGTGGATCACTGTGGGCATACTTATGGCCCAAGCCATCCAGCCATGGCTGAGAAACTGCAACAAATCAATGAGAACCTAAAGTGAGCCAAACCGTCGTATTCATCAATGTAGCATTAATGCATGTGGCAGGCTGATATTTGAACTATTGGATAATGACACCATTGTGTTTGTATTTGGTGATCATGGCATGACCAAGGGCGGAGATCACGGTGGGGAGAGTTATCTTGAAACAGGTGCTGGACTGTTCGTGTACAGCCACAGACATCTGTTCTGCAACAACCAGGTAGGTCATAGTAAACGTTAAGAGCACATGTGAAATATTCCTTTCTCTTAGTGTATATCTGTTAATGTACTAACCTATACTTTATGGTGGAACTACCATGAATTGTGTATAGCAGTAGGAGCTATAAGTTGAACTATAAGAAGAGAAATGTTTTTTTTTCATTGATGAGTTAGAGCTTATTTTTATTGCATCCCTGTAACTACCTGAGGCTTATGTTGTCACTCAGCTTCACTATTTTCTATTTACTCACAGGAAAAGGATACCATTTCTCAGATAGACCTGGTCCCTACTGTAGCACTGTTGATGGGCATAGCGATTCCTTATTCCAGTCTTGGAGCAGCTATAGCCGATGTCCTTCAGCCATGTGGCAATAGAGATGAGGCAATGATGGACTACTTGACTGCACTGGCTAGCAATGGCCAACAAATTCATGACTACTTACAAGTATACTCAAAAACTTCTGGTGAGTTCCCAATTGATGAGTACCGGAATCTTCAACAGTTGTTCAACCGTACTATGATGCAGCAGAGAGCCCTGAAACATACCTTTATGCTAAACGGTTTTCTAAATGCCTCAACAGTCAAAAGTACCATTGAAGACTATTACCAGTTCATGTATAATGTGAAGAACATGTGTATCAGTGTGTGGGCTAAATTTGACAACTGTTTTATCAATCAAGGAATACTTATACTCTTGCTTGGATGTGTAGTGAATGTGTGCATGTTGTGGCATGCACAGTATCCTCACACACTGGTTGTCACTAGTTCAGTTTACATTGTGTTGTGTCTGATGATGGCCTTTACAGTGACGTTCATATTGACCACTGTCCTATACACAGAGTGGAACTTGCTCAGCGTAATTTGTTCTTCCCTGTTTACGATATTTACCTTTATTTCATTAATGATAATTTATACTGTCAAAAGTCAAATTTTTAATGTGATAAAACAGTTCATGATAACATTAGTTGGGCTGTTATTTGAGCCCATAGTGACACTATCAAATGCTGCTTCATCCATGCAACACTATATTGACACTGTAATAAGCTGTGTTGTATTGTTATTCAGTGCTGCAGGCGTCCTCTCTAATAGTTTCATTATTTATGAAGGATGGGTTGTCACCTTCTTTATTCAGACTTTAATAGTGTACAAGATGGTTAGGGATTACTTGTACAACAAAACAGATGGTCTTGGTCGTCATGTTCTTATCCACGTTGTTGTGATGGTGTGTGTTAGATGTTCTGAAATATTCTGGATTTGTCGGGAGGAGGTGATCGAGTGTCAGCCGACTCATTTTACATTTCCTTTTGCTATTGTACGTGAAGAGCTAGGCTCATTTTGGTCACTAGTGAGGTTATCCTCTTACATCAGCTTAATGGTAGTAATTCCAGTCTGTTTGTTATGGTGGCTGAGGGGCAATCAAATGTGGAACCATTTTAGTTACCAGTTGAAGTGCCTCTTGATGACACTGGTGCCAGCCTCGTTGTGCATTTGTGGATTTTGGATCATGCAAGGTTTTGTCTCCATTAAACAGTTGGATCAAATGCCACACTGGCAACATGTTATTCTACCACGTATTGTCTATGTACTGTGTCTTCTTACCATAGTCAAATGCGTCCATGAATCATGTTGGGTGAAACCAGTCAACCAAGAAACAAGCACAGCGTCCAGTGCTGGAATTTATCATGTCGTCATGACAGTAGTTGCTTGGATGATACTGGTGATGTTGTTTCACGATGGCAGTGCACTTGCAGTAATAGTATTGTTGTTCCAATCCTTCCTGTTGATTTATCTTTACTGTAACAATGCCAGCAGCTGTGTGGGTTAGTCAGTTGTATAATTATCCAAAGGATATTTTATTTTGCAGACACCCTGTAGGTAGTTCATGGTCACTGGTGGTGCTCTGGCATCTAATGATAGTTCAACTTTACTATGCTACTGGGCACCAGCCAACAATAACTGGCATGAAGTTGGATGCCGGATTTGTTGGGCTCCATGGAGATATGGTCGGATACAAGCTTGTACTGGGAGGATTTTTAGTAGGACTGAATACATTAGTTGCTCAGGTAACATTAACAATGATCAGGAGCATACTACATAATATTTTTCCTAAAGGTGTTACTCCCATGGATGGTGCCTTTGTTTATTTTGTGGCCCAATGCCAAGATAAAAAATGATCAAAAGTCTTTTTCAACCACTACTTCAGACATCAGAGTTGCCATTTTGAAGCTGCAGTTTTGTCAAACAGTCAAGGTGAGTTGGTTGCAATATCTTCAAAATTATGATTACTGTTTTATTTTTGTTGTGTGTAGTTCTTCTTCTCAGTGTTAGCTGCTTCGCTGCATCGCAGACACCTGATGGTCTGGGGTGTCTTTGCTCCTCGATTTATTTATGAATTGTCCTTTTTACTGGTAATAGACCTGGTGTTGGTACTATCTTACTTCTATGCAATGCTAATATTGAGAAGGCGCCATTTAACAAAACTTCTTTAATCACATAATTATTAGGCTGGACTTTAATTTTGTACTATAATTTCATGATTATTTTTGTACTAACAACAAAATATGTACTAACAACAAAGTATGTACATTATTGATCCATTCTTATATTATCACATGCATCTCTAGATCTATTATACTGTATCAAGGGTGGGGGGATTTGGTCTACTAGATTACATCGATTTATTGCTAATGCTTTACAGTACAACCAAGAGAACTCTTGGTATAACAGAATATAGAAAGAATTCTGAAGTATTAAACATCTACCAGCTACCGATGCTTCAGGCAGCCTAACCAAAATGAAACAACCATTCCCTCGGTGGTATAAATACACGTAAAATGCATGCCACATTTTTCTAAGTCTTGTCTCGCCATGACATGTACAACAGTATGAGTAGGACGTCTCTCGAGTTTCTAATCATCTTTGGATTTTGAATGTAATTCTGACTGCTGGTCAGGTGGAAGAAGTTCTGGAACTGTCTATGATATACATAATGTTATTAGTGATGCGGACAATAAGCTAACCATGTCAGGTTTAAGTATCCAACGAACGGTAGCTCCACCAGCTAACATACTAGTTATTGCTGCACCAACAAAAAACAAGTATCGTGGCCATGATACTCCAGCTGGCATAATGGCTGTTATATTTTTGATTCCTTTTTCTCTTTAATTCTTCTATCCAATTCCTCTCGCAGCTGTTGAACTACAAGTGTGGGGTTTTATAATAAATTGGCATGGACTTTTGTGAAGCAACCTACTACGAATATCTTCTGTCAGTTTTCTTTTGGCTCGCCTTTCTGCTTCCTTACGCAGAGCAACTTGATCTGCAACAAGTGAGGTTATGTGCACGTGGATTTATTATGAAGATGCGTGAACCATGGGTAAGGTATATATTATCTATGCGTGAACTTACAAAAATTGGAACCAAATATGGTAGCCTTAATCATAAACAATTCTATTCCTGCTCCAATTAGAAAGAAAATCGGTAGCACTCTGTAAGGGCCCAAGGATTTAAGTTTTCTCCGCCATTCTGCCATCAATTCTATTTAATGCACTATAATAAATGTTCTAAATAGTGCAAACCGTTTATGATTTATAGGTACTTAAATATAAATAAAAGTGACCTGCAAACGGATCTTAATTTAATCGCTTATGCATTAGTGTAGCTTACTAGAAGATGTCTGGAAGAAAGAGAAAATCTAAGGACGCTACAGATCTTGATGTTACTGAAAGTACTGAAGCTGGAGGTACCTCAAAGAAAAAGTCGAAAAAGCCGAAGACTTTAGATCCGAAGAAGTTTGGTGGTATGACTGAAGAAGAGGTGATGAAATTGACTCTTCCTGATCACCTAAAACCAAACCTGGATATCATTTTTGTAAGTATTGAAATATAAAAATATTGGGTTCCGTACATGATCATTTAACATTAATTCTTTTTAGATTGGAATAAATCCAGGCCTCTATTCAGCTTACATTGGTCATCATTATTCTAATGCAAATAATCATTTTTGTAAGTGTGACAGTGTCCAATATGCATAACCTTTGCCCATGTAGCTGCCTATGTATATACAGAGAGAGGGTGGTCAGGTGACACAAGGGGCTGACATTACCATAGAGCCTGTACTCCGAGCTGCGACCGTGGTCAAAATCGGTCAAGATGAAAAATAGCCCCTGACGTGCTTTCACTAAAAATAATGTTTGACCTTTGACTGCTACACTTTTCTCTTGAAGTTTGACTGTAATACAATTCCTATGACCAAATTTGCGCGTGTGACAGTTCTCCATAAACTAAACCATAAAACTCTGTGCACTACATAAGTATCGATTGTGGTATTTGTTTAGCCCGTTGACCCTTGACTGAAAGGACCTTTATTAATACTGCTTGTCCTCTGACTTGCCGGACTTTTTATGGTTGACTTTGATTTTGACTGCGGTCGCTGCTCGGAGTACACAATAGATCTATTGTAGTGCCAGCCCCTTGTGACATTCATTATCAAATGTGGCTTCTAGCGAAAATTGATCCTAGTACCTCAATACACATTTTTGCTTGTTTGTTATTATTGTGTCTTTTGTAACTAAGCATGTGTTTATCTCTCCCATGAAATAATTTTCCCCTGAGAATTACAGGTATATAGGTATCACTTGTAATTGTAACTGGATCACCAGTAGACTAATAAACCATAATTTCTTGTGTGGGATAATGTAGTTGCTGTCTACTGAAATGTGTGCTGTCATGATCAATTGCTTCTTTATATAAAAAGCTTCGTTTCACAAACTGAGTAAACTTTTCTAAGTCACGAGATCCTACCTTCCAAAATAAAACCAAATCTCGTCTTGACCATGCAGTTAACAACAATTCTGTAGTAGCCATATATGTTGGACAGAGAACATGTCCATATTATGTTGTCCGTTGGTATTTGTGTGTGACACAGGGCCTTGTTTATTTGAGTCTGGGCTAATACCCAAAAAAATGTCATATCAAGATGATGCTGAGTGTCTAAACTATGGAATCGGATTTACTAATATTGTTCCAAGAACTACTAGAGGAAGTGATGATTTATCAAGGTGAGATGCAATCATTTTAATAGTGGGTCATTGTATTTATTTCATTATAGAAAAGAAATGAAAGAGTGGTCTGAAATCATGCTTCAAAGAATGGCTGAGCTAAAACCATTAGTTCTCTGTTTTAATGGAAAAGGAATTTATGAAATTTATAGAGGAAAGAAATGTGAGATAGGGATTCAAGAAGAGAGGTTACCTGGAACTGACACGGTAAAAACAAATTGTATTTTTGGAAATCACAATATTGTTTTGTTTTACAGGTAGTTTATGTAATGCCATCGACTTCAGGAAGAGCAGCTAGCTATCCAAGCAGACAGGACAAGCTGAAGTTTTTTCATGAGCTAAAAAACTTACGTGATAGACTACTGTTACAAAAAGGAAAGCGAAGTACTGAAATTTCTCAACCGAGTACATGTACTGAAATTTCGCAACCAACTACTGAAATTTCGCAACCAACTACATGTACATAATGTAGTAATTTTCACGTGATGAAACGCGATGACGCAATATATTTACAAGCTCTTATAAGTACGCGACCGCGATTACAAATCCCAATATTTATTTTTGTTGATACCCCAATACTTGACATGTTTGTAGCGTTACTGGTGTTAAGAGGGCTATTAACTCTGTAAAACAGTCTATATTAAGTATCTAGGACAAAAGTACTCGTATAACCGTTGATGTGTGGGAATTAAGTGGTTCTAGAGAGTCGTCGAAGTTTTGTCGCTCAGTTTAGCATTCAACAGTAGTGACGTATTTGTAGGAATTACATAGAAACGAGTATTATTACTTTCTCACTTCTTCTCGTGGACAGTGTAAAGTGAAGTGATAAGTGTGCGTCGTGGTGGAACGAAGAAACTAAAGCCATGTCTTCACCGTCAGCGGGTAAAAGACGAATGGACACTGACGTAGTCAAACTGTAAGTCATGACAATAGTAGTTGGACCCTGTTAATTTTGACACCCAGACTATCTATGGGATGTCAACCAAACAATTTTGTTTCAGTTTTTATTCTGGCAATGTGTTTTATTTAATTAATTGCCAGCTAATGGTGAAATCCTGACAAATATATGTTATTTTTTAATCATATACCACATCACAAATTGATTTCTTCATAGCTTTACTTGTTTTACTACAATAGAATTGAGAGTAAACATGAAGTGACTATCTTGAGTGGACTGAACGAATTTGTGGTGAAGTTTTTTGGCCCACCTGGATGTAAGCAATGACTGTTAATGATTGGTATTAACTAGTTGATGATTTGTGTTTATAGCATTGTATGAAGGTGGAGTTTGGAAGGTACGGGTAGACTTGCCAGACAAGTATCCTTTTAAGTCACCTTCAATTGGTAAGTGCTGAAACACCACTAAACACTAAATAAAAAGGGTGCTTACATTCATCAGGTTTTGTCAATCGAATTTTTCATCCTAATATCGATGAAGCGTAAGTTTAAAATTAATTTTTATGTTTTTATGTTCTCTATAACAACTGGAGATTTTCGTACAGATCAGGGACTGTCTGTCTAGATGTCATTAACCAAGCTTGGACAGCCTTATATGGTATGACTTTTAAATTTATATTTTTATATTCTGAATATTTTTACTAGACTTGACAAACATTTTTGAGTCATTTTTGCCTCAATTACTTTCTTATCCAAATCCTGTGGATCCTCTCAATGGAGATGCTGCAGCTTTGTATTTACATAAACCAGAAGATTATAAACAAAAAATTCAAGGTGAAAAATTACATAGCTAGCTACCTATTGAGTGAGACATTTTTCTTTCTGACCATACAAGATTAATTAGTTCTTATGTATTCACATTAGAATATATTAAGAAATATGCAACTGAGGAAGCTCTGAGGGAACAGGAACACAATTCCAGTTCAAGTGAAAGTTCAATGAGTGACTTTTCAGAAGACGAAGCTCAGGACATGGAATTATGATGTATTTTATGATATATTTTATCATTATAATAATTATCATGTTTCATTTTAATTATTCTGCATGATCAAATCTTTATCATGGTTACATGACAGGTTCAGCATCAGCTGTTCCATAAATCTGTCGACTGCTCTATTAGATGATTTTCTGATGTGTAAAAATCAGGAGGTAATAATGAGCATGCTGACGGAGTTGCAAAGTTGTTATCTGATACATTAAACCATATAAGTCTTCAGGCCCAGATAATATCCCTGTATTTCTCCTGAAAGAGGCTGCAACTCAACTTGCCCCGCCTCTTACTTTGGTATTTCGTACCTCCTTAAATCAACAGAAATTACCCTCAGACTGGAAAATAGCACATGTTGTTCCTGCATTTAAAAAGGGTGACCGAACTTCCCCAAAAAACTACAGACCAATATCACTTACCTGTTTGTGTTGAAAAATTCTGGAATATATCATACAATCAAACATCTACTCTCACCTAAATGACCACCAAATTCTATGCAAAGAACAGCATGGTTTCAGAGGGAAGAGAAGCTGCGAAAGTCAATTAATATTAACAATTGATGATTTTGCTAGCTGTCTAAATGACAAAAGTGTCATACCAAGAGTATATAATAATAGAAGAGGATATACTCTTGGTCATACATGCAGTGTTTTTGGACTTCTCGACTTCTCAAAGGCTTTTGACAAAGTGGCACACAAAAAACTTTGCTATAAATTATTGCTCTATGGCATTCAGGCTAGAATGGATAACAGACTTCTTATCAGGCAGAACACAAAGAGTACTAGTGAATGGAGAAAAAAGTAACCTAGTCAACTTATTATCTGGAGTACCACAGGATACCGTTTTGGCGCCTCTTTTATTCAGTTTTGTGCTACATTAACAATTTACCTATAGCCTTGACTTAGAATGTAGCTATGTTGATGACACTTTAATATATAACACAATACAGAACATTGATGATTGTCTGCAACTCCAAAGAGATTTAGCTGAACTAGAAAAGTGGTCAAAAATTTGGCAGATGGAGTTCAATCCCTCCAAGTGCAAATTTCTTAAAATAACCAACAAAAAGTCAGCCCTAAACTTCAACTACCATATAAACAATGGACCCATAAAGGAAGTAGCTACAACATGCCAAATATCTGGGAATAATTATTGACTCCAACATGTCTTGGAGAGAGCATATTAACATGCTGTCACATAAAGTTACCACCACCCTGGTATTCCTGCGACGTAATCTAAAGCCCTGTTCTGTAAAAACACAGTGTTATAATTATATATTATGTTAAGCCCATTGTCAGTTGAATATTCATCCACCATTTGAGACCCTCACATCAAAGAAGACATCTACAAGCTGGAAATGGTGCAGAGAAGAGCTGCTAGTAATGTTTATGATTCTAGCTACTGCCAGTCGGTGTCACAAGCATGCTACAATCCTCCATCCTTGGAATTAAGAAGGAAAGTCTTTTTGATGTTTAAAATATCAGTTAGCTACATGAGCAGATTCACACACATCCCCACAAATAACTTTCAACCAGTCACTGTCAAAACAAGAGGGTACCAATATCATCATACACACCTCCAAACTAATTGTGAAGCTTATTGTTCATCCTTTTCCCATCACTATCAAATTATGGAATAACTTACCAAAATAGAAATTACCTCAGTCATCTTCTAATTTAAATGACTTCAATAAACAATTGATTTGATTTGATTTATGGTTTAGACTCCGGCAATCGGCTGCAGCAGTTCTTCCTTGCCAGAGTGGAAAATAACATACATACACGTTACAAATACAAAACAATATACGTACTATAGCAAATACAACACGACATAGCTACACATTATAAATACAACACAACATACACATTGTACAAATCAAGTACCAAGGGTGTCACAATGTTCAAGTTGAGATTTAATGGTGTTGATGAAACTGTTGAAAGGGAGATTGGCAAACTGAGATGGTAAAGAGTTCCACCACTGGGTTACTCTATAACGAAAAAACCTTTGTGAAAATTTTAACTTATACCGGACAATTCTCGCAAATGATGAGGATGTTCTGGTGTTATGAGAATGAGATTGACCAAATTGAATTGGTGGCTCAAGAGGAATGCAATGTCCTTGATGAAACTGCTTGTGCATTGAACATAAAGAGCGGAATTTAATAAGTTGGTCCAGGAGAAGCCAATGTAACTGTTTATAATAATTGGAAACATGGTCATATCTCTTCAACAAAAATGCAAGACGAACTGCCCTATTTTGCAGCGGGATGACAACTGTGAACTCAAAGATGGCCCCCATACAGGTAGTGCGTAATAGCTATATGTGTGATAACACTAAAGAGCCCAGTAGTAACTTCATTATGTTAATGCTCAGTACATGTCGATGAGAATTCAATAAATAAAGATAATACGACATCTTCTTACATACACCAGATACATGAGAGCTCCAAGAGAGCTGACTATCAAAAACTAGACCAAGATATTTCTGTTGAGTAACCACACGTAAAATTGAGTTGCCAACAGTAATTGAAGGATAAGTGGGCCGTCTTGTGGCTTTAACGGAGAACCACAGAACACAAGATTTTGTAAAATTTAACTTCATTCTACTCCTGTCTATCCAGGACTGAATATAAGATAATTGTATGGACACAGTGGTGGCAACAATTTCATCATCTGCATATTGTAGAAGTAAGCCCTGGGTCACCTGGGAAGGCAGAGAATTCTTGTAAATCAGGAACAGGAGTGGCCCTAAGGCACTTCCTTGTGGAATTCCACCCCGCATCTCCACCCAATCAGAAAAAGTGTTAGATCGTTTAATCCTGTGTTGCCGGTCACTTAAATAATGTTGAAACCACTGTTATACAACTGTGCCAACTCCCAAATCCTGAAGTCTATGTAAGAGTAAACAGTGATCTAGAGAGTCAAATGCTTTGCGCAAGTCCAAAAATGCAGCACACACAATTTGTTTATCATCCAGACACTATTTATTTAATAATTGTACATAGTTACATAGCTATATAGCTACGTATTATTGTAAACGATCATGCATATGCTCTGATGTGTGTTTGGTACAAGGGCCCGCGGCTCCCTGAAATCTCGTACAGGCTCCTAGAAATCTTGAAATCTAAAATCTTTAAAATCGGCAGTTTCTCCGTATTTTTCCGAATATTGATGTTACACGACGCATAAATACTTTAGAAATACATAGAAATCTAATCAAAAATTCGAAATACAAGCTGAAACCTTACCCTAAAATCTTGAAATCTTTCCTAAAAACTTTGAAATCCTGCCAAAAATCTTGAAGATTTGAAATCTCGTACAATATTTGGGAGTTGCGGGCCCTTGGTTTGATATCACAGCTCACAAAATTAATCAACGTGCCAAATCCATCAGTTATGAAGTAAATTGCGAGAATTTTAAGGATGTAAAATCTTTCCGTCCGAGCCGTCAAAACGAAAAGTTCCCGCGACAGGGTCTCGGACAGGCCGGCTCAGTCGAATACAGCTATTGGAGGCGGGTTAGCTAGGTCATAGATTTATAAACCCCAGGTATAATCTGATAGGTCTACTGTATGTAATTAAGCGCCCGCCGAATCACCGGCCGACGGTGCGGCGCGGACTACCGGTCCTGTGGAGGCTAACCTCAGCAACCACATCGACCTATTATGCTACGAGTATGGCTGCATGGACATTGGTATCCCACTCATACTATCCTCAACCATAGCGTCGCTTAGTGTTTATGCCTCAACACCTTCTGCGGTTTCCTAATCGTAAAATTCCCCTATTTATTGAATTAAGTTTGTTGGTGACCGTTGCTCGGCCCGCTAAAATATTAAAATATTAAAATACGGTATTTGGAGTGATGTCGAGTGGTGTAATCTCGGGTGTAATTCTCACTGTCTGACTTCCTCAGCCAGTCGGGTCCGAAGCTCTGTCCTGTTTAAATGTGTCTGTTAATACTCGTTTTGTTACTCGGAATTGGTAGTCTCGCTGGTAGTTTAAGAAAACTTGAGGAAAAACCATTTGAAGTGGAACGACACGATAACGGAGATGCGTTTGCAGATTGGCCCTCGGATTGGCCCGATGATATAGAAAAAGACTGTAGACGATACGGAGGATATCCGGCCAGCTTGATTCACCCCACTGCAGATTGTAACACAACGTTGGGATGCTGTTGCAACAACGGCAACACTTTTTATACATTCAGTGGTACATGTGCGAGGCTCCAAGATGCCGAAAATAGTACAGTCAAAGGTACTGCATGTACTGATGTCTTATCAGTGCACGATAGTAAGCTACTGCCGGTGCCGGAGGGCCCCGAGTAGGTAGCTATCAGTTTAGTTTGTCTGTAATTTTAATTGTACTAAAATAATCGTGCTGGGCTATGGAATTTGTGATGAATGTCAAATTAGTGAGGCAAAGCCAACTACTTGTTTTTCATCACCGGCCGCATCACTGAAACTTTCTCATTATGCTTAAATTCATTGTTTTACTTCAATTTTTAGCTATTTATAGGCTAAATGGCTTTTGTTAAAAATTTTAGTAATGCCGGAATACTGGCTAACCGATATACGCAGAATTTTGTGAGGACCTTATATTTCACAGACTGATTAAGGCATGCAAGTCTGAATGGATTTTTGTTATTTATTTTTCTTAAGCCAATACGTTTTGAGTGATGATCTAATGACAGAAAATTAGTCATCAAAAACATGTGTCACTCACTGTTATTTACACAGTTGCCTTTCTTGTGCTGTTAAGATAAAACGTGTAAATTTCCTGATAGCTCATATGACATTTCGTATAGATTGTAATGTTTAATAATATTACGGCCGATGATGGTGGTGCTATTATTCCTCTAATGTTACATTGGAAGGAAATTCTGCAGTAATGTTTTCTACTAATAGAGCTCGAAAGTTTTGTGGAGCCATATTTATGACTAACTATACATGTTTTTTAAGTATGCTGAGTGTGAAATTTTAATCTCTTCCGAGAATGCCATAGTAAATATACACTTTTAAATAAAGTGCACCCACTAAACCATTCAAAAAAATTATTAAACTTATATCGATCAACTTGTTATAAACTGCTCTATTTATTTCCACCCAAACTAATTTGGTAATATGGTTTCCTTGCAATGGCACTATATTGAATTAGAATGCCAGTTTTCTTATTCAAAATGTATTGCATTCCTTGTAGCTACGTTAAATTATCACTGATAACTGTTTATAGTAAAAGTGCATGCGGTATGATAAATGCTTATGTCATGTCTTGAAGGAAAGTATATAGGTATTACTATTGGTAA
The DNA here is from genome assembly GCA_963930835.1 of Spongia lamella. NCBI lineage: Eukaryota > Metazoa > Porifera > Demospongiae > Dictyoceratida > Spongiidae > Spongia > Spongia lamella. The sequence continues at coordinate 10,559,961 of OZ005750.1, read as the reverse complement.
TGGCAGCTGAACTAATAGAATATCATTCCTGACTAAAACTATATACATTAACAATTGTTTCATTGCCATATATGGTGCTGTATATTTATTATGTGCATGTTAAATTTCATAATGTAACCTAATGTATGGAAAATGTGACGCATGTTTTGGTATGCAGTGAAATCCATGAATTTTATGTCCCTCAAAACATATAAAGATGGTATAAGAGTCTTAATTATGAGAAACAAGTAATTAGATTAGCCTGCATGGCCTTATCTGGCATATAAACTTTTGCAGGCGGCAACTATCGATTTGATAGAAGTGGACTTCCCATTGATACCAGTGTGTCCACCATGCAAGGATATTTTGTACAAGATAATGAGCAGCTCTTTCACTGCATACTGGTGTCTACAATTGCCCATAAGATGTTGCCAGTTATGTTCAAAGGAATATATTCATTAGGATCATGTAATGTTACTGATATTTATATTGTACATTATTGTAAGCCACAAAAGCTGCCACAAGTGACAGCTAAACTAGAACAAAATCATGAAGATGAAATGTATTACTTACATGTGAGTTTTGATTATTATACGTTACTATGTCGCTATAGACACAGTCCATGCAAATAATAATTGTGTATCTCCGAATTTTGTAAATTTATGCCTTATTCTCAGCAATAAATGTTTAGATTCTTCCATTATCTTCTGAGTAAGCCTTTTCCACTATAATAAGTTCCACCATTAGTTATATACAAGTTTATTTTTAGATCTTTGAAAATAAATGCCTGCATGGCCTCACTTGTAATTACAGCTCTATTGATACTTGTTTAAAAGCCAGTACTTGGACTTGGCTTCTATTCATGTGTATGAGCTACTTATTATATGTGTCATGTATAGTATTTCCATATATAGTTAACAGCGTGTACATTGCATTTTACAGTTGGAATCTATTCCACCCGAAGTCATTCCAAAATTTTATGGAGAACTACTCCAGGTTGCTATCAATTGCAGTAAATGTGATGCAGATTATCTATTTTTCAAATTTGCTGGAAAGACAATATTAAATCAAAACAAAAGTAGGTTAAGTTGATAGCTATATCAGTTACGCATCGTTTGTAAGCAGGTACCTATTAAATTTAGTTATATTATTCATTTAGTGCATATATTGTTTAACATAGGCGGCTGCGGTACCTATAGGGAGCTGGGAACCCCCTTATCAGTTTTACTGTCACTCCATATAGGAATGTGGTTTTTCTCAAATTTAAAATAGCCCCCTCCCAGTTCAATAAGTTATGATGTCTCCATAACCCCCTTACATTGCTATATACTAATGATATATATATAACCAAATTTTGGAAAACCTACCATCTACACACAAGTGAAATAATTACTTTGCGGCCCTGCAACTCTACAATAATTATTATTCTGCTAAGGTTGTCTAGCCAAAATATTGTTTCAAACTAGGCAAATTACTTAGAAATATTTTATGTGTCTCTTGTGTGTAGATGGTAGGTTTTCCAAAATCCGGTCACATATTATATCATAGCAACCATGCATGCATGCATGCATTATACTATATATGCATGTATGCATGCTGCAACATTCTGTGTATGTTAGCATGAAATTTTTATACATACAGCATTTTTGAATGTAATCATACCAGCGTATGATCCAATCTATCATCCAAATAATTCTAACTGTTCAACCGACGTGCCAACACCAGAACCAAGCAATGGTGCAAATAAGAACAATGCCATGATTTATATTATTACTGGACCACTTACAGTTTGTATTGTTCTTGTTATGATTTTAACTGGGTGAGCATTACACATATTAGTATGATAGCTGCATTCAGGTGTGAATGCAACTATATGTATGTATGCATGCATGCATGTGAACATTTTGGCTGAGTGAAAAACTTCAGTCAGTTCACTAAAAAAATAGTGAAGTTTTTGGCGTATTTGTTCATTTCTCCAGTAATGCTTCAAGTATATCAAATGTGCAGTCATGCAGAACAATGCATGGTGGCTTTTCATTGGGATGGAGTAAACTATAAAGAATATACAGTGACTACACACTTAGCTATAGCACAGACATATAAAATAACTGTACCTTTTGGACAATTTGGGGGGTCCTCCTGCTTAGCCTCCTCTGTTCAAGGTTTTTACCATACCACCATTCTTTTTGTGTGATTACACAAACTGCAAGCAAAGAGTTCTTGCATGCATGGCATCACGAGACATACAAAAAGATTCCCTTAATTTTATGGCCAGATTTTTCCCGCACAAAATTTTCATGTATACTACAAGCAATAGAACCTTGTGTAGAAAGGCGGCATGGCATAAAGAGGTTTAGCCTTGCTATATACATGTGTATATATGCATGTATGTATTACGTAGTTAATGCATTGCTGCCAATGCTAAAATATGCTTGTTTTTCAGCTATTACTATAAATGTGAAAGAAGGAGAAGACCCCATAATGGTGAGTACATATGCATGCACATTATATGAGTTACAGCTGTGTTTGTATATATGTTTAAGCATGTACATGTGTATATATGCAGCTATATAATAGCCATGCATACTTCATAACACTAGCTATATATACCTTCAATTTATGCATTTATTCTGTGTGTATATAGAAGGACAACGTCTGCTTCCTGAAGGCGAAGAAAGATTGGGTATGTTGCATGTAACCATTATATATAGTTATAGCTTATTTTTGCATGCTGTGCATGCATGCATGTCATCATACCAATTATAATGCATGATTCTTTAGGGCCTGTGCAGCCACAACCACAACCACCAGGTCCGGCTCAACTAGTGATACCACCGCCGCCTGTCCCAGGTAAGGCATTTATTTCTATTGTTTCCTATTTGTAAATGTGTGCTGACGTGCATGTCAAGTATATAGAGCTACCTATAGATCTATACATAGGTAACTATTGAGAGTATATAACTCCAGTTAGCTACCTATACAGGCAAATACTGTAAATATATATACACATAATGTTGCAATATGTGGTATATCTGAAGGTCATGCAAGTAAATCTTGTAGTATGTATGTAGCTATGCATGATCTTTAGGAAGAGCCAAAATATTAATTATTATACAACCCGAGTTATACTGTAGCTAGCTATATAGCCCGTTCTACATGTTGATTTTCAAAGATACTGTCTTTTTAAGTTTTGTGTTCAGCAAGCTTATGTAGCAAAATCATGACCCTCAATACATAGCTACTAGCTACTGCATAATATATACTGCAGCATGTGTCACATGATGCATATATATTATGATCACTAAGGTTGTGTGAATTCTGTATAGTCAGCAGCAAGGAAAGAGTTAGTTAAAAATTTCCATATAATTTATAACATTATCCAATACCTTTTGGAGATAAAAACTTTCAACTTAAATTTGTTAATATAGTCACTTGTTCTGTTGAAGAATCAGTTGAATCAAGCACCACCAGATCAACTAGGTCAAGTAAAACATTATCACAATCACAATCTGCTACTGTTCACTTATTAACATCACAAGCTCCACAAAATGTTTAATAGGTACATGTAACTGTCCCTTATATGGAGTTATTATTTTTATGACAGTTTATGTTTTGTATTTTGTTTATATATATATTAATAATTTATAACAACTGCATGTATACCGGTCTATATACACATGGATAGTTGCAAGGGCCGGAAAACACTGGCAAAGAATGTTGTTATACTCTCTTTCAATGCAATATGGAAAATTTTGGGCTCCCTCTGTACCTATTAATTATGAATATACATAGCTATCGTCATGCACATGCAATACACATGCATAGTAATAGAATCCCATGCACTGTGTATATATAATATATAGCTACACATGTACATATATAGCTATAGCTACATTATATACATTTAAGAAGTACGCTTATGCAATTATATACATTATACATCAATGCTAAGTTGTTTTAGAGCTGTGCAATACTATATCGATACTACCCATGCAGATTCGTAGTTGATATAGTTAGTTAATGATTTTGTTAGCTGCTCTGCTTTCCACAAAATGTTTGAATTCAATATAGTACAAATATATGACCGTGATTATAGTGCTATGTCACGTTGTGTGGATTGAGAAATCTGCCGCATTGTAATAGATGATATTAGAGTGCATCAAGATATGGACTAGTTACAAGTAAACCTAGTAACAAGTATCAATACCTTAAGTATATTGTGATACTCAGGCCAGAGTATCGTGATACACAAACTTAAGGTGGTATACCGTTAAGTTCTAACTTGTTTATGTATACATATATATATACACTGACACGCACATGCAAATGTTAATAATTCACTTCATCTGGGGACAATATAAAGTGAAGTGATAAGTGTGCATGTATACCATGGTGGAACAAAGAAATGTAGCTATAGCAGGCGAAAAAATGGAAACTAACATAGCTTGAGTCATGACAATAGTAGATAACAGTGGCTGAACCCTGAAGGTGGAGTTTTTTGAAGGTATAGCTATATAGTGGGCAGGTTTGCATGTCAATCAAATTTTTCAACCAGGCACACTGCTGCACCAGCACGAGCTGCATGGTTTCTATCCTAATAATGATGAAACAAGTTTTAAAAGTACTTTCATATATATTCTCTATAATAACTGGAGATTTTCATATACAGATCATGACGTCTGTTTAGATATATCCATAGCTATATATGTGTGCATGCATAGATGCTGCGGCAAGGGAACCTTTACATACTCGCATTGCTCCAGTCCACCCAGCTCAAGACCTATAGCTGTATGCCAAATACAACATGCATGTTATATAGCTATCTGCATGCATAAAACCTATATATAGTTTGTGCAGATGCATGCATCTGTGGTAAAATAACCTTGCAGTTTTGTAGAACCAGCAGTGGAATCGAGTGACTTTTCAGAACATGGAATTGATGTATTTTAATTTTAATCGTATACTGTTGAATTATCAGCTTTTGATTCACGCTAATTGTTATATATATAGCTTCACTACTTACAGTAGCTACAGTGGGAGAGATGTAACTAGTAGATACTGAGCAGCACTGCATGAGATGGTTAATAAAGCTATGTCAGTACTGTCAATATTAGCTACTACACTGTTAAAACAATCCTGTTATTTTAACAGGCTTATGCTTGTTGTTTGATTGTCCTTTATTTAACAAGTCCTGGGCTTGTTAAAATTACAGGTACACTTTTGCATGCTATAACTATATTTGTCACGTTATTGCTACAGGGTTTTTGCTATAATAACAATACTGTTATTGTTGTACATACAATAAAATGCAGTTCCAAATTAAATGCAGATACAAAATTATTGAAGGTTCAATAGTGCTGGCTGCTGCTTCCATCCTTGGCCCAGCATTCTGCCTACAGCAGTTGTTATAAAGGCATAGCTGGTCAGTAAGTCTATGATCACAGTTGTACAATAGCCAGCTGGACTTCTTCACCAATATGCCCCAATGGAGTCCTTTGCATCACCTGTATACCCAATATGGAGCTTTGGCATGTGCTGGATTTTCAGTAAGTTCTATAAGTTGAATATGTCATCAATACGTAGAATTTTGAAGGCTTTTAGCATACGTACCTTTAATTTAAGATGTTTTCACTATTTTTGTTGGCAAGTTTTCTGTCTAAGATTGTGGCTAGATATCACAGTTGTAAAATAGCCAGCTGGACTTCTTCACCGATACGCCCCAATGGAGTCCTTTGTATGTCCTTTTCTTCATCCGTATACCCAATATGAAACTTTGGTTTTTCAGTCAGTTCTATAAGTTAAATGTCAACTATAATGCGTAGAATATTGAAAGCTTTAGCATACCTGTACGTAGTTTCTGTCTAAGATTTTGACTAGACAAGCAGTTACAGGGGCCATCTTATCTAAAGACATAATGATAAATGTTGAAAATACATAATAGCCACATACCAGTTGGATTTATGAAGTAGTTGATCAGAACTCAGCAGCATTAACAGTAGTGAACATGGTTACATGGCTCCCATGCATTGTGGGCGTAATTAGATTTCTGGACCTTGATTTGCACAATTCATATACAAAGTTAAGTGACAATACAGCAGAAGTATTAACCCTTACATTTCATAATAGAGGAAGATTTCTTTTACGATTAGAAGTTCCTCCTTGATCCATTAGAGTCTTTGGAAAATTGTGCCCTCTATATATCACTGTATATACAGATAAAATATACAGAAATACTGGTAAAAACAATAGTAGTTACCCTGCAACTCAGCCAATTGGCCTTCCAGTTGCTGAGCGCATTGTCATTGAAACTGTCAAACATCCTATTAAAGCAGTCAGCTGCCTGTCGCTACTGGACACTACCTGCCTGGCCTTCCCCTAAAACAATATAAGCACACACACAATTACAGAATATCACGTTTAGGAAGCGTGCACAAAAGCATAGCATGTTTATAAGGTTAGTGACCTTTCATGCGCCTCTTAAAATTTTCGAGAGGCGCATAAAAGGGATAATTAGAAGGTACTAATTTACAAGCCAGAACACTTAACACAATTCAGTTACTCTTTCTCCGTGTAAAATTTCCTTCGGGTTGAGACCATTCCAAAAACCTTCGTCTCCTTGCTTTGTCTCGACTCTCCTTAGTGCAGCAACTTCAAGTCTCCTTCTTCAATTCCTTTAAGTATCCTTAGTCGTTTAAAGAGGCAATACTTCTCTCATTCTGTGGACACCAAATAGCTGGCATTTATCAGCCAATAAACGGGAGACTTCATTTGACGGTCCATGCACTACGAGCTGGTAACTAAGCCAAAATCCGCTCGCGCGAAACTTGCTTATGTCCGGATTTCATTAGTAATCTTGCGCATAATAAAACTTCCCCTTATCCGTAGTCACGGCATAACATTATTCCTCAAATCATCCATCTAGCTATTTACTATTAGTCAATATGTAATGGGGGTAGTCCCCAGCCCTGGTAAGTTAACTGTACCAATGACAATAAAATACACACAATAATTATGATGATATTAAAATGAGTCAATGTGAAATGTGTCATCTCAAACTGTTGTTGGGTATTATCATCTTTCAGAAGATCAGAAGACATCTACGTGAAGCACACAAAATTATATATACACTAGGCACAGATCAAATACGTACCAAATTATTGCAATGTATCAATTTGACCTGGAGAGGTCCATGATGTTTAATAGCAGAGAGCTGAGTGGATACTAAAAGTCGGGGAAACAAACATGTACTCAATAAAAAAACATAAACACATGAACCAAAACACATGAACTTGCCTATATACGTACGTATATACTGCATTCCAGCAAGTGGTCTATGAACATTATCTGATGTAACAAGCCTAAATATTTCATGACCTGACTGTGGCTGTTAAATTATATTTAGCAGAGAAATACATAACAGTCTGTCACAGGAAAAAATCCTAACAAAAACCATAAGTCTGAAACTGGTATACCATAATACCGTATAGCGTAATTATGCAGTGGGGGAAAATATTGGCGAATTGATTGCCATTTGCCAATATTTTACCTGCCAATACTTTCTTACCAACTTAGTGTCCTAACTATTAAATCCAAATTCGCCAAATATTTCCCTACCAACAAAAGATAAGCATAATATTTTAAAGACTCCTCACAACACACTTCATTGCTAAGGCCCCACCCATCAATAATATTGATATCAAGTGTCACATAAAAGAAACCGAAAAGCAGTAGGACTTGTTTAAATGGTTTTTAATAACCCAAGGGGCATACACACACGCACATACAGACCTTCCGGACAACGTGCGTGCCTGGTTTAAAGGCTGGTGTGTGCCTGGTTTAAAAGGGGGAATTCCACTCTAAGAACTTGTGTGCATGCGTATTTCAAGTGCTACGTAGTTACAATTCTTTACTGGTAAAGTGCTCGCACTTCCTTACTATAGGGATGGGCGATATTGAGAATTTTATCTATGATAATTGTCACCTGAAATATCACGGTTACTGTAAATATGACAATATCAAGTAAAGTGGCAATAACTGTACTTCCAACCACTGAAATTTTGAGCATGTGGTTGTATTGATGTTAAGAAAATCTATTTTTGAATGACAAACCTTACAATTTCTACAATATTGGTGATATTATCACGATAACAATATTTCGGAATCAAAAAATTCTTCGATATCGATTATTGTGGCACTTGATATCGTCTGTTCACAGTAATATCGTAATATTGCCCAACCCTACCTTACTATAACTAAAGATATCATTTGTAGGCACCTAAATTTCTTAGAAGAGGTGTGCATTAATTGAAACAATGTTCTAATTTCCATTATCCATCTAGAGGTTCTGGGCCTTCTGGCTACAATGAATTATTGTGACAAGACCATAGTTAACGTTAAGACATTATTATTACATTTGTGCATGTTAATGTACATGTGGATCATGATAATTTCTAGTACTTATGTGTGTTCTAAGGAGAGTATAAGAAGTTGGATACTCTCTCTCTCTTATATTGATGGGGTAGTAATGAATCCTTTTAACACCATAAACTGACTTGGTTTGTAAAATTCATCCCATGAAAATTTTGGACTTAACAGTAAATTAGGTAATACACATGTGCATTCTAATGATATACGCACCATTGTTACTGTGTACTGTATCCTTTTATCCTGTAGTCTTTTTCTGCAGTACAGATATAACTTCTAAAGAGTACAAAGTATCCAAATGCAATAGTTATTAATTATTGAGACTACTATAGGCAGATTTGAGTAGGTGGTGCTCCCCAGAACTGGCATTATATAATATACAAAGTAGGGCTACACCGATTCCAAGTTTTACTGAAACTTCAAGTACCAAGTACTGCTATTAAATGTATTTACAAGTACAAGTACTGATACTGATACATGAAAGCACTCCACAGTGTGCAATCATAAGTTGTCATTTAACTAAAACACTTAAAAATATTTATTGTAATAGTACATATAAGGTATCAACAACAGAATTGCTACTTGTATAACATGCTTTACCAATTCCGATACCACCAAAAAATGCTGGTATTGGTTCGATACCGATACCGATGCCAGTACTCGGTGCAGCCCTAATACAAAGGAGCACTATCAACAATATCAATCTGGTCTGTCTAGTATCATGCAGTTTGTGAAAACTTTTGAGAATATGGTAAAACTAATTTTAATCGTACTAAACCAATAAGAACAAAATTTTATCATAATCAAAACGATGGCATCTTTGTGTGATATTGATACTTCCCGTGAGGCTTTGACAGCTATCCTTCCGTCCCATACAAGTAACCACAAACAACAACAAATGTTCCCTCTCAAGTCGCATGGGGACAAGTACATTTCAAAGTACTTAAGCACAAGTACATAAGTTCTTCTATGAGAAGATAGAGCACAACAAATACTCAAGTACTGTACTAGTACGTACATTCTGTACACACTCTTTTGTTTATAATATTAATATTTCACCAAGTGGTCTTATGAAATAGCCAAGTTAGTTTCTATACAATTCCTTGCATAAATGTCTTACAATAATAATAATTATTATTATCACACATGGCCCAGCTGCTGCATACATACACAAAGCTCATTTGTCATATACATAATTCACACAAAAGTCAGCTGTCACATTATACTTGTGATAAAAAATGTTAGTTGTGTGTGCGTGTTTGTGTGTGTGTACTTACAGTACTCAGCAATATCAGATTCGCACCCCAAACAGAAAAATGATAGAATTGAAAGAAGTCATGACTGATACCGTATAGCGGGAAAGTTTGGCGGGGGAAAGTTTGGCGAATTTGGCGAATCGTCTGTGATTCGCCAAACTAAAACCGTCCAAATTTTTACTTATAATTATTACCTTATGGTTGAATCTATCCATTTGCCAAACTTTTCCTCGCCAAACACTCATAACAGTGAAATTCGCCAAACTTTCCCGCTATACAGTACTACGAAAACTATAAAATACTGATGTCATGCATAAAACTATAATTACACAAGTGCATGATACTAGACAGAACATGCACTATGCTAGACTAGGTGATTGGCTGGTATCCAATTGGCTAGCAAGTCAGTTTAATTTAATCTGCATGTATTCAGTTAATTAATACTTAACCAATTTGCTTCTCAGCCAGGACCTGAATGGCTTGAGTTTATACTAAATAAAGACTACAGATAACTCCCTATAATATAATGCCATATTTGGCAGATCAGATAACACAAAAGAACCATTAACTATAGCATTCGGTGTGCTTTAATTAGAAGGATACTTCATGAAGGCATTTTTAGAGAAGCATTAAATACAATATATTTATAAGAGGAGTAAAAGTATACTAATCAAGATACATACCCATGCACATATCCATTACACGCATCGCTGAGTAATCCCCATACAAACGAGGCTGCCTTCACGCGTGAATTGAATTAGAATCGTGTGATCAGCTGCCGCCGAGGCTGCCGTACCCAATCAAAGCGGCTAGGCGAATAGTTAAGAGATGTACGTAGTAATGTAGTTTACATTATTACAAGCACGCTTGTATTATAACAAGTCTAATGTTGTAGAGGTACTTCGACAAGATGTATTTGTAGTTTTAACATGCGTTTTTCTTGTTAAGTCATCAGGTACTTGTTAAAACGACAAACCAGTTTTAACAGTGTATAATTAGCTAGCTATATAGTTTGGAAAAAATAATGGTATAGTGGTAGCTATATACTGCATGTAACAATACATTATGGTAGCTACAATGCAATTTAATATATGCATATAGTGTCTCGTCCGCCGCCTTGGTCTTGTCACGGTGTCCTGACTCTGCCTACTCCGTGACTCATGGCGATCGCTAAATTCACCACCATGCAATGTTTCCCTCTTTTGTTTGTAATTCCCCTGGTGTATACTGCGGCTCAAGTCGTGTAAACTTAGTAAAATAGTCCCAGCTCAAGTTTCAAAATGCTTTTAACTCCGCTTGTTTTGGTACTCGGAGCCTGCATAATTGGTTGTTTGGGAGCGTTCCAGCCGTTTGAGGTGGAACGGTATGATAACGGAGATGCCTTTGCTCTTTGGTCAAGCAAGAAGGACTGCCGGCATTTTAATGGATATCCTCACTTTAGTGACACTAAAGACTGTAGTACAACATTGGGCTGTTGTTGTGAGTATGGCAAGACTTTTGACACGCGCAGTGGTAAATGCGAAATACTTTATGATGAAAACAGTAAAGGTAGGTGGCTGATCTGTGAATACCGTATAGCCTAAATTCAGTTTTTTGAGGGGGAATATTTTCATGGATTTATGAATTTTGGTGTTTCCTGGATAAAAATTTCGAAGTATTGCAATGGAGGACAAAAATTTTTCAAGGTTAAAATTTTCGTGGTTTGACAAAAATCCGTGAAATCAGTGAAAATTTTCTCCCTCAAAAAATTTAGGCTATACGGTATACTATAGGCGCGCGCCGGTGTGGTTAAATTTTGTGACCGGCTTTGAAGTTCACTCATGACCATGTATTGTGTTTGCTTTATTAGAGTACTTCGAGT